>JAJOOE010006173.1:0-42112 GCA_036250405.1 Solanum raphanifolium | reverse complement strand
AAAATAATAGAAGTCGACTGAACTTTGTGAGTAGTTGACTCTTCCTACAAGTTAGATTCACATAATATAAATAGGCAAAGAACAGAAGATAAATAGGCACACAATATTCTTATATAGGTTCGGATCACTGATGTGGTGCCTAGTCTAGTCCTCTTGGGTTTCAAGGGTTTTCTTTAGAGCTTGAAGAGAACTTCAGTTGTACAGAGTTTTGATCCTAAAAACTTGTCTGATCAAAAATTCTTTCTTGACACAACCTCTACTTGTATAACCTACACTTAGAACATTTCCTTCTCTTCTCTTTTTCAATTGTTCACTCAAGTGTGTACAAAGTTTTATGAAAGATGAAAGTTTTATGGCTCAGTTGGTTTGGAGGGTGGTTATCCACACGGATGACCCGGGATCGATCCCCCCTCAATGCCTTCTGAGTTGAGACTGTCGCATAGAGCTTGCCTAGTGCGGTTAACATCCCCTGTGTGGTTTGCAGGCTATTATACAGTGGGGGGTTTACCCAGTGCACACAGAGTGCTCACCCGAAGGGCAGAAGCTGCGGCAGAGGTTGTAGCGGCTGCGGGTTATCCTGGGGTTCCAAAAAAAATAATCAAGTGAAGTTGCGTACTTCTAAATACTAAGGTAAGTCTGTCTTTATACACGGTATAATATGATCATTTTAGCTCTACTAGAAAACCCAAGGGAGTTTCCTTCAATCAAGGATTTGTAATATTTCATTGATTGTGTATGCTCCTTTTTTTATTGAGATCCGACAGTGTCCAATCTGCCCTGAACAGATTTGTAGCTTTCTCCAATAGGTTGGCGGTTGACTTTTCTTATGAGTCGAAATTAATTGAGATTTGATTTGATTTCTTGAATCCTTGATCTGCTGCTCTTGATTTGATCTTGATTCCTCGAATCACTTAATTTGCTGCTCTTGATTTACTTGCTATCTGTATGAGTGAAATTTACTTTTCCTTTATGGCTTCAATGGAATTAATTCAATCTTCTGTTAGATTGATTTGAGTGAATCAATCTTCTCCTTAAGTGATGGTTGTTGATTAGATGCTTGATGCATCGATCTTCCTGATTTTGTGTGTCTAAAACAAATACATTGGTCCTGATTTTCTTGCGACACAAAGTAGTTTGTCATTAAGCAAAACATCACAAGTTAACATACCCTTTAATTTTGTCATTCAGAGCGATATACCCCCGTTATGAAAGTGATACATATATACCTCTACTGTTATACAAATGGCTCACATATACCATTTTCCTCTAATGAAAGTGAAAAAATTAATATTAATTTTTTTTAAAAAATATATATAATCCATATGGGGTATATTTGATCCTCCTCACACATATTTTTTTTTTTGTTTCAACTACTAATTTAAATTTATTATTTTGATGGTCAAATTTATTTATCTTTCCCTAATTTCTTGTAAAATTTATTATAGATGACCAATTTTTTTTTACAAATACAAAAACTAAATTACAATATAACCGAAAAACTAGTTTTAAATTATAATATAGCCATAAAAAAATAATTTTAATTTTTTTCTTTACACTAAAATAATGAAAGAAAAAAATAATATAAGAATAAGAAACTCAAATAATGATAATCAAAGAAGTAAAAAAATAATTTATGTAAGAAAAAGATTAAAATATATCTTGAAGTTTGCTAAAAGGATCATATATACCCCTACATGATTTTAAAAAAAAAAAGTAAAAAATATAAATCTAAAACTATTTTTTTTCACTTATATATGTTAGATAAAGGGTATATGTAAGCTCCTTTTGTAACAGTAAGAGTATATGTGAGTCATTTGTATAATGGTAATGGCATATATGAGCCACTTTCATATATCAGGTCTAAATAACAAAGTTGAAGGATATATCAGATCATTTTCCCTTAATTCATTCCACTTGAAATATAGTGTGCAAAAAGTTCTGGATTATTTTTAATACTTTTTATCATGTACAGAGGTAGGGGAATGAGAAATGGAGAAAGAATGAGAGAATAAGTAGGGATAGCAATAGGACGGGTCAAGACGGGGAGAGGTGGGTAAAGTTTTGCCCTGCCATAGATTCAACACACCCTACCAAGCCCCATTTAATAATTTTTGTTTTCCAACCTGCCCCACCCCGTTTAGCTCCTCTATTTTGTCTTCAAGTTCACAAGGGTAATATAGAAAATTTTAAAATAATCAAAATGTAACCAATGAAGTTTTTGATTCTTGTTGGATTAAGAGTATTTTCATTATTATTATTTTAGTTTAGAATCAAATGAAAAAGTTTCAGTATTAGAAAAGTTGGTAATACTACCCAAAATAATCAAAACGAGTTGTCGATCGACTAATAGTGAACACATTATACAAATGGGTCTAATTAGTAATGATTCAAAAGTCAATCTTAACATAAAAGGAAAATATTAATATATAAAATTTCAACCAAAATTTGGCTCGGCTTGCCCCATTTAGAATTTCAGAGTTGTAGTTCGCCCGCCCTATCCTACCCTACGAATATCCTTGATTTTTCTATAGATTTGGAAACCTGATTTCAAATCAATGATTGTATATGATATCAACACATTATTCAAATCATGATTTTAAATTCCAAAATTATCCAAAAATTAGGATTTGGAATTCCAAATTGTAACTTTAATTTGTTTTAAAATATAAACTTGACCTATCAGTTTATATTTTAAATAAAACAAGATTCATAGTTTTAAATTTTATAAAAACTATTAATCATGCTCGGTAAATCATGATTTGAAATCATATCTAAATGGATTCTTAGTTTGACCGGACATGAAATTTCAGAAATTAAAGATTATTTTAAACCTTATGGTTGTTAATTAAAGATATGTGTAATGTATCAAAATACCCTCTGATATTCTTGCGGTCTAAAATATGTCATTATGACTCTATTTCTCAGAAGTCATGTAGTATTGTGCAAGAGGATGTATAAACTATCAAAGACTTTAGACCTACATCTCGCTGCTAAATAATGTATATGAACTCATTTCCAAGGTCATTTTTCTAATGGAATTAAAAAAAAAACAGATAAATGGATCGGTTCAGCTAACTTTTATTTAAGGAAGAATTATATCTGATAATATTTCGTTCAGTTATGAATTGGTCCAGGGCTATACAGAGAGATAAATATAACCAAGATGGATGATAAAACTGGATCTTCAAAAAATATAGTTGAATGGGACTTCATACAACAGGTGCTATAGGAACAGGCTTTGTGTCACAATCCGAAAATTCAAGTCATGATGACACCTACCAATATCCATTGGTAGGTAAGCAAACCCTAGGCCGGAACGGCAAGAAACAAGCCCAGCGGTAGAAACCTCAAATCAACGGAATTAACAATATAATAAGGAAAATAAACCGCAGAAGAGAAGCAATTACATAACTATATACAATAATATATGATCCAATCTCATGACCTGGTGGACAATGGTACAAAGCTACTAAAATGAGTACAAACTCCATAAATAAGCAAAATAAGTACATACTTGTCTCGAATACAAAAGAATAGCCAAAAACTATATGCAAATAAAGATAAGTCAAACTAGAATGCCTTCTATCTTTGAATGTCGCAGCAGTTGTACACAAGATCAAAGAGGTTGGCTGGTGCTCAGGTCTGCATTAGGAAAAACAGATGCAGAGTGTATCATGAGTACCAAAATAATAGGTATCCAATAGGCATCAAAGGCCAACTAAGCTTGGAAATTAAATATAAAATAGAAAGAGGGAAGTAAAATGGTATCAAGGAGGCAGGAGAATGGAACAATAGCGATAGGTTTAACCATGCGCCTCAATAATCTAGCAAGAAGCGGAACAATAAAGTAAAGCAACTAACATAACTTAACTAGACCTGCATAAGCTTAGAAGGTACACTCGTGTGAAATTGAATGAAAATAACCCAAACGGGCCTCCATAAGCCCGATTAGCAGTACATAGAAGAGCTAAAGTTATTTCTAACTAAGATTAGATCTATTCTAGAACGGGAAAGTCTGAAACCCAGACTTGAATTGCGGCTAAGGGGCCAAAGAACCCAATAAAAACATGTTGTCAGGATTCAAACCCGACTAATAATCTAAAAGGCTGACGCATACGGTCAGCATAACTCTTATTCCTGCTTTGTGTTGATCTAAGCATATCCTGAATCACACGAACTATATTCAAAGCCTCTTGAAGCAAATCAGTACCACGTGGCCTAGGATCTGAAGCCTTTAATGGGAGAGCGACAACACCTACTATATAAGGCCTTAAATGGAACAATCTGAATACTCGAATGGTAGATGTTGTTATATGCAAACTCCGCTAAGGCTAAGAACTAGTCCCATTGACCTCCAAAATCCAACACACAATATGCCCGAAACATATCTTCCAAACCTGATTAGTATGCTTCAATTGCCAGTCAGTCTGCAGATGAAAAGTTGTGCTAAGGTCGACTCAGGTACCCAACTCCTCCTAAAAGTTTCTCTAGAAGCTAGAAGTGAACTGAGAAGCCGTATCATATATAATAGACACATGCATCCCATGGTGACGAACTACCTCCTGAATATACACTAAGCTAACCTCTCAACACTTAAAGAAGACTGAATGATAATGAAATGTGCTGAATTAGTCAATCGATCCACGATTACCCAATACTATCGACACCTCTAGAAGTCTGAGGCAATCCCATAACAAAATCCATAGTGATGCGTTACTAATTGAACTTTGAAATGGGTAATCTCTTAAACTCACCACCAAGCCTCAAATGCAATATCTCTACTGATACCACTCCAAAAGTCAATTAGATTATTGACATGATATTTCCTCCCCTATCTACTAGTATAATACTCCCTCTGTTTATCTTACTTGTCCATATTTGACTTGACACATCTTAAGAAATCATAAATAATAAAATAATTTTAACATATAACCCCTATTGATTATAAGTCATCGAAATATTTAAAGTTCCCAGCAACTACTAAAAACTTCTTTCATGATTTACCATGTGCATTAATTAGTTCATGTAATTACCAATATGCAATTTCATCTATAAAAAGGTATAGCCACACAAAGTGAAATTCACCAAATCAATAAACTTAGAGAGAGCTATCAGAGAGTATTAAAAACTTGAAGTAGTTGAAAAATGGCTGGTGAGAAGGAAACAACTAAAGTGGCAATTGATAAGTATAGGCGGTTCCTGCATGAAGATCATGTTGCAGCTGCAGGAACTATGGGGTGGAGACATGGTAGCCCTCCAATTTATGACAGTGTTAATAATGTCTTTGAACAAGGAAGAACCAAGGTATTTTAAAGTACTCCATCCCTCTTAATTTATGTGATATTTTTTTCAATTTCGAGAGTCCATTGCAATTTTTCATGTCTTATAGATATTTTGAGTTGTTAGTTATTGTGATATGTACTCCCCCTCGGCCCATTTACTTACTGTGTCAAATAATCCTTGCTTATTGATCTTAATTTATTATTATTTTCTTTCTTCATCACATTATAATCTCTCTCTCTCTACATTTATATATTGATTAAGGTAAGTATGAAAATTAAGATTTAATAATATATTGATTTTTTAAAATGACAAAATTTTGGATCTTCTTACTTTTTATTAGCACAGGAACTAAAATAGATCGGATGGAGTACTATTTTTTACGTAGTTTTTAAAAATATAAATTTTCTTTTAAATGATTTAAAAATTTATATTAGAATTCACGGTTAAAATTAAGAAATTTTGCTTTTAAAATGTGATCAATGTCCCATGATTGAAGTAGTGATATTATCATCTTTCTTGTCAATATGATTTGTTCTATTTGGTTTCATGATTAAATCAGGTATGGCCAGAAGGGTCTCTTGAAGAAACAATACAAAATTCTATAAAGACATTTGAAATGGAGCTTAAATACAAGACTTGCATAAAGGACTTTAGGACCATTAACCCTGAAAAATTCAAGCTCTTTGTTAATGGTAAGACTTACAAAAATCAATTGTCGTTTCTTTTGATGTCTAGATTTAAATTATTCAGACCGTTTTTTTTTCTTATATGATAGAAAAGTATTTCAAACCTCAGTTCATCAAGTATATTTTGTTTTAGTTAAAAAAAAACAAAGGACATATAAATAAGGGCAAAATGGGGCAAGAAAATATGGGGCTAAACAAAGTAGGACAAAGTTTAATCTAAACAGAGCGGGGGGTGTGGGGGGGGGGGGGGGAACAAAACTGTTAGAGTAGGTAAAAGTCTCACATTGGTATTGGTTGGAGAATGGACTGATGGTCTCGGACTTGGTCAAACCTCCCTTCATGAGCTAGCTTTTGGGATTGAGTTAGGCCCAAGTATCATATCTTTACATGGTATCGGAGCCAAGTCCATCCCCGTTTGGGCTCCCGGTCCATGGTCCAGTGGGGTCTGGGTGTGAAGGGGGGTGTTAGAGTAGGTAAAAGTCTCACATTGGTATTGGTTGGAGAATGGACTGATGGTCTCGGACTTGGTCAAATCTCCCTTCATGAGCTAGCTTTTGGGATTGAGTTAGACCCAAGTATCATATCTTTACATGGTATCAGAGCCAAGTCCATTCCCGTTTGGGCTCCCGGTCCACGGTCCAATCGGGTCTGGGCGTGAAGGGGGTGTTAGAGTTGGTAAAAGTCCCACATTGATATTGGTTGGGGAGTGGACTGATTGTCTTCTTATATGAACTTGGTCAAACCTCCCCTCATAAGCTAGCTTTTGGGGTTGAGTTAGGCCCAGACGCCATATCTTTACAAAAACAAAACCTTAGCAGGAGAAGACTCAATCGCTCACCCTTCCCTCTCCTCCCTGTCCCACCCCATTGTCATCCATACCTCCATTTCATCACACCATATACCAATACACCCACCCATCATAGACCCTCCCCCCCCCCCTCCCTCCTCCATCATATTTAACTATTTCGAAATAATATATCCTGCTTATATATAAAACACAAAAAAAATAATTTATTTTTGAGAAAATTATTTTCTGTTGAAAGCATTTTTCTTCCTAATTAATTTCTACTAAATATTTTTTTTCATTATTTTATGTCGGGAACTGAACGGCAAAACAGGAAGAGAGGGACTGTCAGCAGAAGAGACACTAAAAGTTGGAGGTTACAATGCGCTATTGAAGAATTCATTGCCGAATGAATTCAAATACCACAAAGAAGACCAAGAGACCTTTGAATCGTCTCATACTGCTTTTCGATCAGCTTTTTCAAGAGGATTCGCCTGGGAAGTGATCAACGTGTATACTGGCCCTCCTGTTGTGACATACAAATTCAGGCATTGGAGTTTCTTTGAAGGACCATTTAAAGGACATGCCCCTACTGCTGAGATGATACAGTTCTATGGCATTGGCATTATGAAGGTCTAACTCTCTCTCTCTCTCCCTCCCTCTTATATATACATTTTTCGTTTTAATTTATGTTGCATTTTTTAATTAGGCACAAAATTTAACTAAAACAAGACTTTGAAATTTGTGATTCAATACAAAACATAGGTATATTGTGGCTGCAAATTATGTAATGATGGATAAAATGACAATCTTAAAGTTATGTTATTTCTAATTTTAAAAAGAAAATGTATCACATAAATTAACAAAAAAAAACAGTATATCATTTCCTATTTTATTTTACTTGCTCGTGTTTACTGATACTCTCCTTAAAAAATATTTATCTGGGGTTTATTTTATAATTAACTTTATTATAGTCCTACTACTAGTACTACTTCAAAGGCGTGCCATTAATTTTTAAGGCAACTTCATTTCGTTCAAATTGTTCACTAAAGTATAGCCCCTCGAGGTTTTAGTTCAGTAATTAAGACGTAGAACATTATAAATTTGAATCATAACTATGCCAAAACCTAAAATATTTAAGTTCTGGCAAAAGGTAGAGAAATGTGCTCATACTTGTTAGATTTAAATTTACACACCAAATAACCTTAGCTTGGATTGATCTTAAACATTTGACCCCACTTGCCCTTTGGATAAACCTTCAAGATCAAAACTCAAATGTGTTGCCCTTGAGACAAAATATTTATGAAATTTGAAGTTTCGTCCATGAGACAAGCGGGATCAAAGTCCAAGACCACCTATTTACTAGGTCATTCCTATAAATCACCTCGGCTAGAATCTCATCCAGTCACTGGGAATCAGTCCAACATAAAGAATTAAAGTTGTTCACTTACATTAACATAAAACTTAAGAGTTTAACGAACTAATTGTTTTTGTATATTAGCAGGTAGATAAATCTCTAAGAGTAGAGGAATTAGAGTTGTACTATGATCCAGCAGAACTTTTGGTGGACTACTCAAGGGACCAAAAATTTCTGAATCTAACACTGAGCATCAGGGCCAGGATGATAATACCACCACTCAACATTGCCCATTCAACCACAACTAATTATGTCAAATTTCAGTTCTACTTTCGAAATAGTCATGTTTTAATAAAGTGCATGCAACTCTATTTCCAAATAAATATGTTTTAATAAAGTGTATGCTACTCTATTTCCAAATAAATATGTTTTAATAAATTAGTGTATGCTACTCTATTTCCAAATAAATATGTTTTAATAAAGTGTATGCTACTCTATTTCCAAATAGTCATGTCTGAATAAATTTTATGCAACTCTTTATGTCATTAGACTTTCTCTATCTATATTTTTTGATAGGATGATTGTCTTTCAGTCTTCTTGTATACATTTAGATATACCTACTCTTCTCAAGCCATAATGATTATGTAACTATGTCGGAAGCTACCTTTTAGCGATGCCACTGCTACCCTCTAACAATGGACCTGACAACCCGTCAGACGTGGGACTGTCCATCATGGTTTCCATAATTGGTGTACTTTTGTCTGATCTTAGCTCGATTTTACTTTCTTTCCCTTGTTGTGTGATTTCATGTCCATCATAGTAGAAAAACCATTAAATGACACTACCTTTTGCTTAAGAATTAGTAACATTTATTCATAGTTAAGAGCATCAAATGTATCGTCTAATGCCGCCACATCAACACCCTCAACTTTGAACATTTGATTGTCCTCAAGCAACACCTAACATTGTATTTACATGCCCATGAACTATCAACACTCACAGCAGTTACAAAGCAACACTTCAACAAGGTATGCATATGTCTATTAGTTAACGCATCAACTCAAAAAGAATCTAAGGATGACATCAAAATATCAAGAAGCAACTTGGCATGCACCATAAGCAATTTTCTCAACAATCAGACAACTTAATGCCCTCACCACAAAGAAAACTCTATCGCTCACATATAAATATTTGTGTATCAGAGACAATACAAAATACTCACTCTCAGAATGAAATTTAAACCATGCATACATAACCCATAGGTTTGCCCTTATTATTTTCACACTTAACTTTACAAACAATTAGACTAGGATCACTATAGGACTTTTTTGACTTATAGCATAGGCTCGGGGTGAAGGGAGGATACATTTCGGAGCAATGACTACGCCCTCCTTAACACCCTCTTTACCTTGTTTTCCTTTTCTTTTGTTAGCAGCCTTTTCTCTTCCTTCTAGTCCTTAATTTCTAATATTTTGAATGTGACTCCCCTTCTTCTCTCTCATTTCATTTACTATTCCCCTTTTTCTTCAATTTGAATACAAATACATTCAACCTATCTTAATACACCACATCCACATGTTTTGATTATTGTTTATTTATCTTTTTTGTACTCCATTGTTCTTTTACTCTTACTCACAATAGCCACCCTTAACTTAGGCATTTTGCCTAATTTGAGGTACATGATATCTAAGGAGAGACTAGCTAGGGCCAAAGTAGCAGTTTCAAAAAAGACGGGAAAGGTAACAACAAACATGCTTTCATTTAGGCTCAAAATTAGAAATCAAAGGATTATTTCATTCTTTGCTTAGTCTTATAGACTGGGTGGGCTAAATTCAAAAATGTCATATGATCCTTTCCTAATCCATTATATTTCAGTCAGTGCAACATATTCCAGGCAAGTTCTAGATGCATACACAAGCTAGGAATAATACAAAACGCTTACATCCACATGGAATAGTTTGCACTATCGCTTCTAACGGTCAAGTTTTATACACATGGCTTAAGGACAATTAGTTTATTCATAATCAATAGATATCACACAGAGATGCTCAACATTTAATATAACCAAAAATACATTTCATTCCATGCACAATGTTGAACACTTTCACTATTAACTGTTGCAAACATTTTTAGTACGTACATACTTCTTTTTATTGACACACACTCAACTAACATAATGTATTTACACAAACCACACTACTAAACATGTCAGTTCTACTATATAGCATTTAAGGGAAAATAAACACAACAACAAAAAACCTTAGGTGATGTGACACACTCAACCCCTTTTAAAAAGGCATGCACTGTCCTCAATGCATAAAAAAAACAATAAAGCTTAGGAGTAGGGTTTACCGATGAAGCTCTAGGCTTTGGAGTCTAGCCTCGTGGTGGGGAATTAGTCGCCCCAATAACATCTGTAGTGGTACTAGTGGTGACCAACATTCTCAATGATGTCTCAGTAGGAACATTCATAGCTGTTGTGGAATAATAGGAATCTGTGACTCCATAGAAGTATCAAATCTCAGCTAATAGTGCACTAGAAGAAGCCCAAGATGCACGAGCTCTCAACTCATCCAATCTCAGCTCCTCCTTGAGTTGCGACCTCCGCAAGGCCTCCACTATTTATTCATGCTCAAGGCGTCTCTCTTTCTACGCCTTCTCTTTAGGGATCTGACCTTTCTTTCCTCCAATTGTTGCTTGGCCGATGCTTTAGTGAACATACATATATAATAGATTCATAAATGGTTAGTCCTCCTCCGATTCCTCAACCTATAGAATCAGGAACACTTCTGCCATCCTCTCTCTCAACTAAATGATATTAGCTTGGGTTTGGGAAAGCTCAGCCGCAAACTTTACCAAATCAACCACAGTCAACTCTCATAGATGGTTATTAACCTGGCTCTCATGTCGTCCATTTGTGCATGTAGATATCTATATGGAATAAATGTCGTTGTGATATCCCTATCAACAAATGGACCAAGCTATTCAGCAAATAACTTCACTCGTTTCTCGTGTCCTCTTAACTAGTCTCATAAAGTTTGGCAGTATAAATCCATATTGTGAAGGTTGTGGCAACGATGAAGTAGTCTTGTGTTGTGTCCTCGTAGACTCTATAGATGGTGTCGAAGTTGGTTTCTTTAGGCATCATAGGACGCTCTCCAACCTCATGATCCCCAACTTAATCTACTGGGTAAATACCTATGGCACCCACATTTCAAGCCTTGACTCATACCGCATCTTTTTAATATCAAAATTTTTAGTAACCACATCAATGCCCTCTAAAATAGGCACCTCAACCCACCCTTTTGCATAGACTCGTCACTAACCATATATAGGAATGGTAGTGAAGTAGTGTTCTTCCTCCTAACCCTATGCCTTATTTTCTTAGCAATGAGTCTCCCAAATTAATCTATAGGGAACAAGCTTTCCACTAATATTGCCTTTTCCTCTCCAAGTGTGTTGTCACCTCTGGTGGGGAACAACCTGAATCTCACAACACAACTTGCAGGAAAAGTCAGTGATGCCTTTTGAATCCGCTCCCTAAGTAGTATTTGCCAACCACAAGGGTTGACCCTTTGTAAGAACCATGGACTTTGTTGAAATCTCACATCTGGATGTCATGATTCGTGGCGGTGGCACATATATAACCTAGCCCGAACAAGAACCTGTTGATTTTGGTCGAGGAGATATTTGCATGTACTCCCCTAATTTGCACCTCAAGCAACCTTAACATTTCCCCCTTCGCTATATTAGGTCGTTGGTCCAATGTTGCCACATAGTTCGCGTGATGATAAAGGTCGGGCTCTTCCGACATCATGAATTAATACTTGTATTCTTTGAACTGCCGATGCCAGGGTATTCTAGCAAGTCAATAGCTAATATCCTCGCCTCCTAAGCAATGTTCCATCTTCATATACTACCTCAGGCAGTAATTGTTAGTCACTCCTAATAGTACTTTTCGGAGCCCTAACGCAAGACATGATGTAATTTGGATTTGACCTCGATTGGTTCAGGTACGTACATCTATCTTAGAGTGGTGGGTCACTAATGGGATGTCATCCTCTGAACTAGTGGGTACATCTATAAATTGCCCCCTCACCGAGTTGGTCTAATTTTTGGAGGCAGTTTAACATGTGTAGGAGGAAGAATATTAGTACAATACGACAACAAAATACTCGGAACACCAGGTGCTAGTCACAGGTGTGATGAACCATTAGCTTGACTGTCACTGGTAATCAGTCAGGTGGAAAGCATATATGATGGTAGACATGGCGGACTCTGACGGGCCATCAGTCCTATATTAATTTGTCTTTTCTAACGGAACGTCTTACAGCGCATCACAGTTGTCATGACAATCCATCAGACATGCCGTCAGAGGCTTATCAGTAACCATGTTTTTCTTAACGATCCATCACAGGTGTAATGGTCCGTCAGGGGCATCGTCATGAGTTATTTTTCAGTTGTTTTCGTAATTTCGTGTTAACAGTTTGCTATATTATTAAGGTTACATACTCAAGCAAGTCGTAAATCGCATAACATAGAGAAATGTCATTCAAGCACACTGAGGGTTATAAACTAAGACTTCACACTCGTCATTCACTCGACCACACTAACGGGTACTTAGACTTGCCCTGTGTATTATACAATTACAAAATCACGACTTTTCATAAGAATGTTGTCACTCAATTTATTATTGGGAACTGTCACTAACACTTAAAATTTCAAAATATTTTTGAATTTTTAGTTTAGTATTTCTTTTATTACTTTATCTATATATATATATATTAACCAACATTTTTTTAGGAAGCCATTTTCTCAAGTATGTCAAAGTGATATATATCATTGTAACTTATAGTTTCCATCTTCTCTCATTTATTTTGCTCCCTATTGACTTTAGAAAAAACCCCAAAATCCTCTTCCCACCATAATCTCCTAGCTAATTAACCAGAAAAACGTACTTCTCTTGCCTAAAACTCAAGATACGCTCCTTGGTGGGAAGTCTGTGAATCCAATTTTTCAATTGTGTACCTGCTAGTAATTGTTTCATATATGATTGTGTAGAACTCCATTTTAGGTGAATAAATATGTTTTTGAAATCTAATTACATATATTTACAACTCTTATGTTTATGTTGAAAAGTATTTTTGATTTTATGAATTCAAAAAAGGGGATGCATTTAGGACAAGTTCTTCCTAGCTAGTTTTTCGATTTAGAAAGCTTCTATGTATTATTGTTAGTATTTTGTGGATATCTTTTTGTAAGAAATTTATTTTGCGGTGATTCTGGACTCTTTGAAACCCCGAGACATATACCTAAAACTATTACGAAGACTATAAAGTCTAGTTTTTTCAGTTTATTTATTCAAAGCTAAATTACAACACAAGACCGTTGGGCTGTCTCAATATACTATTTTGATAGATTAGTATGATTTGCACAAACTAGGTTCACTTTTGATACTAATGTTGTTTCATATCAACATTCTAAAACTATTGAATGTTAAGTAGGTACTTGATTGCATATCGAAGGTGTATGTACTCATGTGCAAGCTAAAAGAAGTTGGTTGAGGAACTTGATGCATTTGCTTGGTCTATGATTTGAACTCTTCAAGTTGTAGTAGGACAGTTTATGTGCTAAAAAGCTAAACTTGAACCCTCTATATACATCGTCGGAGTATTTCAACTGCTATCTTGAAACTTTTGTTTACTTTATATCGTTCTATTGGTATTTCTGAATCAGTGTGAGATATTTGTTAATTCGTCACTTGTACAAATTGCTTGATCATTTTGTATTTGTATTGGAACTTTGTCCTTTTTGTGGCTTTGACTTTAATTTGTCACCATATCGCATGCCTCTTGTTTATAATTTTTTGTCATCTTGACATTGAATTAGTGGTCCATCTTAGTTATGGAAATTGTCCATTTTAAGTACAAACTAGAAGCAATTTATAACATTGTTCTTGATTCTCTTGATTATTGGGTTTAAGCTCTACTTGATATAGGGTTCAATACCTTCTCAATATTTGATTATGCTTGGTATGACGACATAACGTATATATTGAGCAAACTATGTTATTTGACATTTCGTGAAATAGTTATATGAGTTTTTGTAAGTTTTGGGTCATGGATCGCTCATGTGGATCGACCCGACTCGACCTGAATCGAAATTGTTATCTGTAAAAAAAGAGATAAGTCTTAATTTAAAAATAGGGGTGGGAACAGTTACTATGTAACTGCTCCAATGTACACAAACCTTTATTTTTAAATAGACGTAGACAGAAGGAAGAAGACAGAGAAAAACTAAAACTTTGAACACAATATTTTTCTAAGAAAAAGACACTAACAAAAAGATATTTAGTTTGTGAACCATTTACCTTGTTTCCTTGAGATTCAAGTTTGGCTTGGAGCAATTCTTCAAAGAACAGGATTTCATCGATCTTCCGCTACAAAATATAAGGTACACAATTCGTCGATTTTTTTCTATAGATCCTACAAATGGAATCAGAGCCAGGTTTAATTGTTCTCTGTTTGAATAATAATTGAAATTCTCTGGTTGAATGAAGCGAGAAATTTGAAATATGATAATAATTATGTTTATTTTTGTCCATTTTCGATCTGTTTTCTTTTGGTTACTCGATATTCCATTATGAGTAGGAAGAAGAGAAAAGATTTACTGACCTGGGTATTTTTTTTTTCTTCCTTGTGGTTCTTTCATGGAATTTTGTTGAGATTTTTTTTTTTTGTTTCACATTTTTTTTTTCCATGGAAGTAATGGGAGAAGATGAGTAAAATTGCTAAAGAGTTATATTATCTGTTGAAAAGAAATAGACTTTAAGTTGGATAAAGACTTGAAAATGTCAAGTTCTTTTTTTTTTGTAAATAAAAAAAATAAAAAAAAAATTGGAAGAGAGTTTAAGGAACAAAATCTTGTGCAAGCCATATTCTTTTTTGTTAAGGATTAAAAAGGAAAAATAAAATGGTCCCACAACTTTTTCCAATTGGAACGTGTGGACCTTTTTTTTTTTTTTTTTGTCCTTTTCATTAAGGATTAAGGAGGAAAAAAGATGGTCCCACTATTAAAAAAAAGAGTTTCTTTTTATCCTTTTCTGTTAAGGATTAAAAAGAAAAATAAAATGGTCCAATTTTTTTTAATAAAATACTTATACCATTTTCTTTGGAATCATAAAGTACTATTATTATTTTTTATGAAAAATAGACAATGGTTTTGTAGTATTTTTTTTTGTTAACAAAATATTTATTTTATTATTTACTTTAACATAAGATTTTTCAAGTGGTCAAATTAGATTGTGGTTGACTTTGAATTTTCTTGAAAGGCCATGAGGTATCTTCTTTACTTAATGAAGAATATTGATCACTTGTTTTGACTAGATTATAATTTTAATTATGTGTATTAAAATTGGTCTTGATAAATTCTCTTAATCATTAAATTCTTCAAACAGTTCCTTGTCTCCTACGAAAAATTTGTGACATACGTTGTTGCATTAAATGGTATTAACCATATTTCCGTTTTTGTTCTCATTTCAGATATGGCTGAACGGGAACATGCTCAAATTACTCCAAGTGGGAGTTCTCAAAGTCGAGCAAAGGGACAAGGTAGAAGAGCAAGCCGCGGTAAGACATATTTTCGAGGGCGTGAAATCATACAGATTGGTGTCCCAAGGGTGACACAAAATCTATCAAGGAACCAAAGGGCCATTCGAAGGAAAAAAGAGAAAAAAATTAAAGAGTTTGAGTCATTGAAGATGTCCCCTAATATTTCAGCACGCGATTTTATTCAACTTTTAAAAATAAAATGGGTTGACTTAGCTGATTATAAGGAAATTTCATATTGGAGAGCCTTAGCTTATTTAACAGACGCTCTCCATGAATCTTGAGGTAGTAGATTGACTAATATTTATCATGACATTTGGCCCAGTCAACCTTTTAGAGTTTACATTTGTTGTCTTGAAGACTTGTGGGAGGATTTTAGTCTTTGAATTACTTGTAAATTTTTAATGTTTATTTGTTTTTCAAGATATGAATTATGTAGTTTGTTTTTTCTCAAATGATGTTATTAGACTTAAAAATCCTTGTTATCAAAGTCTTCAATATATTAATTATACACATTAAGAAATTAAATTTGAATTTTGATTAAATATTTAGTTTGTAGATGATGATTGGATGCATACGTGTATGTTCGATTTAACATTAAATATGAAATCTTTATAAGAATTAATTTGCTTGAATGTGTATGTCGCATGCATAATTGATTAAAATACTTGCCTAATTATATGTCAATAACAGATATGGCATCAAAAAGTATCATTGCTGACTTAAACAAAGGTGAAAAACTTAATGGTGATAATTACGACATCTGTAGTCGTAAAATATGGTATGTGTTGACACCCAATTTTGACCGACCTATAACCCCTTTTTGAAATGCTATTCGATTAAATACGTATTTTTAAAACATATTTCAAGTTTAAAAGTTTAATCAATTTTTTCTAAAAATTATATATTTTAGTAGGCTTGATTTATAAAAATTATTGTAATTAGTATTAAATTATTATATTTATCGATGGTTAAACTCGAAATAATTATTTTTTTTACTCAAATGTTTTAAATTTAGATGCGTATAATTCGTATAAAATATTTTAATATATGTAGTACTTTAATTGGATAGCATTTCTTTGATTTTTCTCCAAATCATTTAAATTTTAGCCTATCTTACTCTAATTCCTTGCAATTCTAGCCACTCCAATTCAAATTCTCTTTGCAATTCTAGCCATATGCATTTCAATTCTAGCCATTCCAACTCCTCAATTTAATCTGATTTTAATTTTCAGCTTTTAATCCTGGCCGTCCGTCCTTTAAGTTAAATCCTAGATCAAATCCTAGTCACTCATCTAAAATAATCTAATGGTCCATATTCAATCAATATTTTCTTTCCTTTTAAACTATGCAAAGACCCCAACCCTAAAAAAATAATCCTCATCCCTTCCTCTCCTCTCTCAACAGCTCCGCCTCCCCTCCCCTTCGTCCTTCTCTCCTCTTCTCCGGCGAGAAGCGAACGCCGGCGAGCCTTCCTCTCTTCTCCTCTTTCTCTCCCCTGTCCCTTCCCTTCACTATTTTTTCATACTGATTTCTTAATTTTTGGTAAAGATTTTTTGACTGATTTGACTCCCTTTTTATTAAGGAAACAAATTTCCCTTATTTGCTCCCAATAATAATTATTCTCTTCCTTTCGTGCGCCCTTTCCACTATATAAAGAGACCATTTGCCCCTTATTTAAAAGGACGGACACACCTTACTTTGGAATACTTAAAAAAAAAAAAATTGCTTTCTACTCTTAAAAGAATTAAGATTTCGGTGAACATTCTAAGTGCTTCCTTGCTCGGTTTTGTTGTGTTCGGGTCTATTGGAATTAAGTGTGGGTCTTCATTACTGTTAAATATTTCTGCTTTAACTGGTTAGTTGTTCTTCCATTAGTTTAATTTCATCTAGCATTATTATTTTGAATATCGGCATATGTTTGAATGAAATAAAAAAAGCACCCGAGTTAGTTTTCGTTCCTCCCTCTCTCAATGTGTGATAATATATCTATAGTTACTCTTTATTGGATTTCTTATGTGTCTTGTTTATAGATATGAAAGTAATTTGTTGCTATGAATATTTGATGTTGCGAGTATTTTGCCATTATATCTATCACGTGTTCCATTATCCCTTCTAGCAGGTTTTGAACTTAGCGTTCAAGATGTTGAAAAGTCTCCTAGGGGAATTTCGGATGAAGCCATTATATTTAAGTTTATTTTAATATTGTATATTTTAGTCATTTGTTCTTTTGTTTTGGTTTGTAATATTTGTATAACTCTCTCATATATATATGAATAACTTGGGGAATCGCCTAAGGGGGAGGGGTTTACATGCTACTTGCTTATTTATTTATCGTAATTTAATTGTGTTGGCAAGCGTGCTTATAGGATTGTGTTTTGTTTGATAGTTCATGGTTTAATAAATCGGTTTTAGATCTAACTAAAAAATAAAAATAAATAAACTTGTCATTGCTTGATCGCTTGTTTAATTTTGTCAATCTTGTTTAAAATGTTAATTAGTCGCCATTTCACACGTCTCCTTTAGTATGTAGCAATAATAAATAAAATCAATCTCATATCATTAATTAGTTTTAAATGTCCGTTTCTACAAATCTAGAATTCATGCCTATAAGGTTAATAATCATTTGGTGGAAACCATGTCTGGCATTTTGTTGATATTGATGTTATGTTCATACTTAGAAATCATGATCATAAGGGTTACTTTTACTTTGCATATTATCTGGAGTTTAGAAAATCATGCCAATAGTTTTCTGAATATTATTATATGGAAAGTATGTCTATAGGTTTTTGACAATAATTTCAGCATGTTCACTTAGATATAATGTCTATAGGCCTTAATTAATAGCCAAAAAAAAAAAAACAACTTGTTAGAAATATAATTTGTCAGCATGTTAAATAACTAAAGTAATTTGCTACATATTTTTGCTCCCTGTTAAATAATTTCTGCACTGCAACTGTATTTCTACCAGTTGAATAAAATCAATCAATTATTTCTAGCATACTAAATTGTTTTAATATATACTGCCCGGTTAAATCTTGCTTGAATTAATAAATTTTTGCACTATTTTGTAAATTAATGACTAATCTGCCTAGTTTAAATCTGCACGAAATAATTAATCCTCTGCATCGTAATTAACTCTTTTGCCACTTAAAATCAGCTACTATTAATTTCATGCATTTAATAAACTGACTACCAGTCAAATAAATTTCTGCATTATTAATGTGGTCTGCTACTGCTTTTAATAAACTATTTTCTGCACATGCAATAATATTCCTGCCCTCTGAAATCAGTTTAATAACTATCGCTAAAAATGTCTCTCAATATTTTCGCTTGCTCAACCCATTACTGTTATCTAAATGTTGTCTGTTTGTGCGCACACATTTGTATGCGACATTTCACATTACTTGTGTTTGCCAGCATGTTTAATTAAAATCTAGAGTCCAATATGAGACCCTATGTGCTAAATGCTCGTCCAAATTGTTTGACTTGGTGTCTAGGTGGGCCTATTAGGATTTTATTTTAGTCTAAATCCACCATAATAGTAGTCCAATGCCTCTTGGATCTTAAGCGGGGACGATAGGCACCTTGTAGAGACGAAAAACATGCGGTGATGGAGTAGGGGTAGTCTAGGCCCTACGAAGATGATGACATCGACTCGATCTTAATGACAAATATTGATTTTGTCTGTCCCTACACGGAAGTTGATCGAAAATAAAAGTCGAGTACTGATTAGTAAAGTCCTTCAGTGTCTCCCTTTCCTTTTGTCCATTTATTTGTTTATAATTATAATTGTTTGGGGTAGCTTAAATAAAATATAAAAAAAAATTGTTTGCTTACTTACTTGTGCAACTTATGTCTCCTCGCTTATCTATTTATTAATTGTTTAATATTTATTTGTTATTATGTTATCACTTAGTCTTGCCTGCTCAACTAATTAATTAAAATAACTAAAATGCTCTTAATTGTTAAATATTATGTTATCACTTAGTTTTGCACGCTTAATTAATTAAATAAATTATTGAAGTAACTTTAATTGTTGAATGTCATTTATCACTTACTTAGCATGTCAACTAACTAAATAATAAAATGAAGTGACCTTAATTGCTACTTGTAACCACCACATAAATTGCATGAGATACAGCCGGGATCCACATTTGTGGACCTCGAGGGATGCCCAACACCTTCCCCTCGAGGTAACTTGAACCCTTACTCTGATCTCTGGTTCGTTGACCTTAGCTAAAATTAGTTAGGTTAGATAAGTGCCCTAACACACCTTAATTCGTTAGATGGCGACTCTTCATCCTCAAAAGCCCAAAAAAGTTGTTAGGTCATGCACCAAAAATCCATTTTGAGAAAAACGAGGCGCGACAGAATGACGACTCTGTTGGGGATTTTAGGTTCTAACCATTACATGTTTTATTCGATTTATGTGGGGTTTACTTTATCTGGTTATTTCATTACTTGTTTAGTTGATTACCATGTTTAGTTATCATTTGTTTTCTTATTTATTGCATATTTTCCATGTTCCACCCCTTTCCATTTTTCCTTACGTGTTTATTTTCATGTTTCAACCTTTCCCCTTTTCCCTTATTTGGGTATTTCCATGTTTAATTCCATACCCTTTTCCTTATTTACCTGATTATTCAATGTTTGTCTATTCATTTCCTTTTATTTATGCATGTATTTATTTACTTGCTTATTTACCGCTTTTCATAAATTGTTTATGTGTTACTGTTTTCCACCTAAGTGCTAAATGTTATTGCTTTGATAACTGGCATTCCGCTCATACTTCCCCCAATTGGGACCCTTTTCCTTTTTTTTTATTTTGTTACCGTGATGTTGTGCCTTTGCACCTCTCACAACTACTCCAATTTTCTTCAAACACCCAATTATAGAGAGTCGGCATATGCGTGGATGGAACGGATAGTTTTACTACCGGGAAACCACGAGCCTTCTCGCATAGAATCCTTTTCAAGTCTGTGTCAAGCCAACTCTTAGAAATTTTACTTAGGTCATACATGCTGCATAAACCTTAGGTGGTTTGACCCTTGGTGTCAATCCGCGTGATTAGTAGCTACTTTATCGTCTAAAGGGCCCCAACACCCTTTAGACAAATTGCATAATTATGTGTCAATGTGGTTATAATAATTAAATCAAGCCAAATTTTGCCAACATGGAGTTTAGATTTTGTTTGTTGTTTGTTTGAGAGTCATGGCCTATCCTCATTTTCCCAACACACAAATGGTGGTCAAAGTGAATCCTACCCTAAAGATTTGGTGGAAGGATATTGAGAGAAATCGCGGATTAGAGGCAAGGGAACTGCTAGGTGGCCTTACTGCCTTAATCTTCGTTGCGTCTGACCGTCACTTGATCAAGGCATTGTTGAAATTTTGGGATTTCGAGAAGTTAGTGTTCAAATTTAGGGATTTTGAACTAACTCCGACAATTGAAGAGATTGGTGGGTTTCTAGATCTTCCTTACAAAGAACGTGAAATGATTGTGCCACACAAGCCAACACCAAGGTCCTTTTTGAAACAAATGGGCATGCGTCATAATCCGAGTTTACTTTGTTTGAAAGAGGGATGGATTTCTTTAGAGTTTCTATACTCACGTTTTGGAGACGAGGAAGGCCATGAAAACTTCCATAGAGAATTCGCTTGCTCTCTTGCGAAATGGGAAAAATACCGTCTTAATGCTTTCGTTGTCGCACTGTTAGGCTTATTAGTTTTCCCTAAGGAAGGAGGGAAAATACACACTAGCCTAAGTTATGTGGTCTGTATGATGGCTCGAGGTGGGAAGACCATAGTTCCCATGATACTGGCAGAAATTATAAGGGCGCTGACTAGGTGTACTAAAGGCAGAAGGTATTTCGAGGGGTGCAACTTCCTATTGCAACTATGGGCCATTGAGCATTTCTACAAGAGGGAAGATCTGGTAGACATTTTGAGAGGGGTGTGGGGACTAACATTATGAACCATCCCACAAGGATGAAATATTTTTCTTCCCCTGTAGGAACGGAGGACTGGTTTGTGTACTTGAGAGAGCGTTCAGCCACCAAAATTCAATGGAAGTATTATTGGTTGAAGCCTTGTCGTGTCATTATAAGGGGTAGTGAGCTCTACTTTATCGAGCTCATTGGTTTAAATGGCGTGCAACCATACGCACCACTCCGAGTCCTCCGACAGTTTGGACAAATCCAAATGATACCTCTGCGATCTCATATGGATCACTATGGGTATGATTTTGGGCCAGAAATACCACAAGTGGGCACCATACTGCGAAGGTGGGAAAGAGGAGTAACTATTGATGTTCGAGAGCATAGACCCTTCTGCACACCAGAGTATTATGTGTGGCTTTTGGAGGACGCAGAGCATGTAGATTTGAGCGAAGAAGGCCTTCCAGGTTTTGGTGATGAAAAGGAAAGAAGATAGGCTCGCAACCTCCTCAACCGCGACTATGAGATCACTCTAGAAATGAGGCAACAGATTGTGCCTAACATTGGAGACCAAGATTGACCCTGTTTCTTTTTAGGATTTTTATTTCCCCCATGTTATCCCTAGCCCTTTAGTTTATTTCTAGTTTTGCTTTAGTCTGATGTAATAAATTGAAATTATTCAATATATGAAAATCGTTTTTATTTCTCTAACTCTAAACTCCAATTGGCAAATAAGGCTTGAATTAATCATTATGCATCAGTTATATGTCATCTTAGGCTTACCTCTGGCTCAACGAGGTCCCTTGCATCTAGAGCGCTTATTTCAAACAATGTGATATTATTATTATTATTTGCTCTAATCCACTAACACTATTTTCTGTTGATTCCATTGTTTTTTCCATTCCTAAGGTTGATTTGTCCTTCATTCTGGCACATACACGATCGAAAGGGAACCCCCCTTCTCCTCCTCCTCAAAGAACAGACAAGGGTAAAATGGTTGACAACAACATCAGCAACGAAAGAGTAGAAACTTCTGAAAGAGGGCAACTTCCAAGTGACCTTGTCCTTAGGCTTCAGCACAAGATTTTAGATTTAGAAGAAGAAGTGGCGCATATGCGCGATTTGGCCAAGTTGTCTATTTCTCTCGGAACCCGGTTTGACGAAAATATAGACAATCCTCCTCACTCTAACCAAACAACCATGCCAAACAATCCTCCAACCAATGTACCCCGACCTGAACCCACTCATCCAAATATCTTCCCACCACTTCATGCCCAAAATACCCAAATCCCATTTTTCCACTACCACCAACAAACTAAATCAACTATTCCAGAACCAATTCCAAATGCAAACCCTTCATATACTCCCGGAAATAACAACCTCAACCCCATATATGTGGAAACCGCTCCCGTGACCCATAACTACTATGAATCAGAGTCCTCCCAAAAGGATATTCTGATAAAAAACCTGACTGAGAGATTAGATAGCTTGGCCAACAGGGTGCAGCATGTGGAGGGAAGTAAGAGGTTGGGAGGACTGAGGTATGAGGATTTGTGTATGCACCCCGACGTAGAACTGCCTGAAGGGTACAAGCTTCCAAAGTTTGAAATGTTTAATGGCATTGGAGATCCCAAAACCCACCTGCGAATGTACTGTGACAAGCTTGTAGGGGTGGGGAGAGATGAGAGGATACTCATGAAGTTGTTTATGAGGAGTCTCACCGGAGAGGCTCTATCATGGTATATCGAACAAGACCCTCGAAAGTGGGTTGAATGGGTGGACATGACAACAGATTTCATGAACAGGTTTGGATTTAATGTAGAAAATGCACCTGACTGGTTCTACATCCAAAACCTGAAGAAAAAGCCCAGTGAATCCTTCAGAGATTACGCCATAAGATAGAGGTCTGAGGCAGCCAGGGCCAGACCTCTCATGGAAGAATCTCAAATGAAAGACTACTTCATCCGTGCCCAAGAACCACAATATTATGACAGGATGATGTTTGTAGCTGAGAAGAGCTTCGCTGAAATTATCAAATTAGGCGAAAGAATTGAAGAAGGCATAAAAAATAGGACCATCATCAACCTAGAGGCCCTACAAGCCACCAACAAAGCTCTGCAATCCGGGGGAATGGCAGAAAACCGAAAGAAAATAGGCTTAGTCATGATGGCTCAAGGAACGAGAACCCCTTATAAGTACCAATCGACAACCTTATCTCCATCTTCATATCCCCAAACTCCATATCCTTCAGCTCCGCCACCTATATCTCCCAACCCCATGCTAGTATATTACCAAAGTGCTCCTCCTCAATATCAGCAAGCTTCACATCCTGTTTATAATGCCCAGCCAACATACTTTCAAACTCTACCACCCACTCAAACACCGAACTACCGAAACAAACCTCCATATGAAAGAAGACCTGCAAAACACTATACCCCTCTGGCTGAGCCCATAGCCCAGCTTTATGAGAGACTGAAAGAGGCTGGCTATGTCAGCCCAGTTCCTGCATTGCCTGTGGATGTCCGCACAAAATGGTATGACCCTAAAAAGGTTTGTGCCTACCATTCTGGGATGAAAGGTCACACTATCGAAGTTTGCAGAGCCTTGAAAGATAAGGTTCAAATGTTGATTGATACTAAGGCTATCCAGCTCAAGGATCCAACACCAAATGTTGCAAACAACCCTCTGCCTAACCATCAGGTCAACATGGTAGAGGTTGATGATACCTCAGATTGGGAGAAATCCATTTGGGTCCTTGAGCCAAAAGAAACAATGACTGCTACCGCCCAAACTCCAATGGTAGTGCAAAAGCATGCTCCGTTTGAGGTTGAGGTTCCCATGCCCAAGCCCCCATTCAGCGTCCTCAGAGCTCATCCTCCTCCCCAATTTGATACCCATGCTGTCCCATGGGATTATGGAAATGGAAAGGCAAAAGTGGAAGAAGTAGACACTGCAACATGAGTGACTAGATCCGAAAGATTTTACACTTCCAAAAGTTTGGTTCAGGGTAGCTCCAGCAAATCCAAGGCACCCATTGTAGAGCTTGAAGATCATGGTATCTGGAAGAAGGTGCAAGCTAAAAAGTACTCTATTATTGAGCAATTGAGTAAAACCCCGTCCCAAATATCAATCTTGTCATTGTTGCAATCTTCCGAAACTTATCGAAATGCTCTATTGAAGGTCCTGGGTAAAGCCTATGTCCCATCTAGCATCACTCATGGAGAGGTAGCTTAAATAGTCGAGCAGGTTTTTGAGGCATACCGAATATCTTTCCACGAAGATGAGTTGCCAATTGAAGGAACAACCCACAATAATGCTTTGTACATTTCAGCTCAATATCAGGACAAGATAATTACCAAAGCCTTGGTTGATTCAGGTTCGGGTTTGAATATCTGCCCTCTGAGCACGTTGACAAGGCTAGGCGTGGATATTGCAAAGATCCAAACCTGGAAGATGAACGTGAGAGCTTTTGATGGCTTTCAGAGGAGTACTATTGGAGAAATAACCCTGGACATGCTCATTGGTCCTGCTACTTTCCCAATAGCTTTCCAGGTCTTGGACATTCCATCCTCATATAACCTATTGCTGGGTTGTCCTTGGATTCATATGGCTAGAGCAGTTCCCTCTACTCTTTATCAATGCTTGAAGTTTGAATGAGATCATGAAGAGGTTGTAGTCCATGGGGAAAAGGAACATCCTGTATATGCGATAGAAGGAAGGGGTCAACTAAACGGTGAGATGTACCATACAATTGAGCTTGTTGGCAACATTGAAGTGCAACCTTGGTTTAGCCAGGAGATCATAGATATGATGGTCTGGTTAGGTTTTGAGCTCGGGAAAGGTTTGGGAGCCAATCTACAAGGAATAGTTGAACCTATACAACCCGTTCGTCATTCAACCACTTTTGGCTTGGGATACAAATATACTATTGAGGAGTGGCTTGATTGGCAACCACCTAGAGATGGGTACTATTATCCATTGAAGAAACCAATACCACCGCTGCACCAATCATTCCGATCAGCAGGTTTCATGGGTGGTCTCATTGATGAGCTTCTGGAAGACATGAATGGTTTGTCTCTAACCAAAGAGGAAGGAAATGGCTGCAATGTCGTGATCAACGAGCAGGAGAAAGGGGACCCTAGAGGAAGCAATAAAGCGAAGATCAACATCATCATTTGGACCTCAACTCCATCCAGACCTCGTCGGGCATCTGGGTAGCTTTGGAAGAAGTTTTCTATCAATTTAAAAAAAAAAGTTTTCAATAAACAGTTTTAAATTCAAGTTCTATGTTATTGTTTTGAAATGCTAGTTTTACGAAGCTCTTGAGTTTTAATCAATAAAGTTATTTTCCCATCTATTTAATATCTTATATTTATTTGCATGTTATTCTTTCTTCCAGCAAAATCTATTATAAAAATGTTGAATCTGAGACTATGGCATATAATGAGACTACACAGCTTAACATTAATGACTTAAAGGAAGTAGAAGAAAGTGAGGTCCCTAGAGAGTTAATTAGAAAGATTGAGGAATTCGAGGAAAAGCCCAACCCGAATTTAGTGGAAACAGAGGTGGTAAATCTAGGAAATTCAGAAGTGGCACAAGAGACTCGAGTAAGCATCCATATGACGGAAGATGACAAGACAGAGTATATAGAGTGTCTCATGGAGAATAAGGATATCTTCGCCTGGTCCTATGCAGACATGACAGGGTTAAGCACTTCAATCGTAGCTCATCGATTGCCCACTGATCCAACATGTCCTCCTGTGAAGCAGAAACTAAGAAAATACAAGCCTGAGTTGAGTTTGAAAATCAAAGAAGAAATATCGAAGCAATTAGATGTTGGAATCCTTCAAGTGACGGAGTACCCAACCTGGCTTGCAAATGTCGTTCCAGTGCCGAAGAAAGACGGAAAGGTTAGAGTCTGTGTGGATTATCGGGATATCAACAAAGCTAGACCCAAAGATAATTTTCCATTGCCCAACATACACATCTTGATTGATAATTGTGCTAAGCATGAAACACAATCTTTCGTGGATTGCTTTGCTGGGTATCATCAAATTGAGATGCACAAGGACGATGCTGAGAAGACTGCATTCATCACACCGTGGGGTGTTTACAACTACAAGGTAATGCCTTTCGGGTTAAAGAATGTTGGAGCTACATACATGAGAGCAATGACCACTCTGTTTCATGACATGATCCACAAGGAAATTGAAGTTTATGTGGATGATGTCATCATCAAATCAAAGAAGGGTTCAAATCATCTTGATGATCTGCGAAAGTTCTTTGCCAAGCTACGCAAGTACAACTTGAAGTTGAATCTTGCAAAATGTGTCTTTGGGGTTCCTGCTGGAAAGCTTCTGGGTTTCATTGTCAACCGCCTGGGTATAGAACTGGATCCATCAAAAATCAAAGCCATTCGTGATCTACCTCCGCCGAAGAGTAAGAAAGAGGTAATGAGTTTCCTGGGACGACTAAATTACATCAGTCGTTTCATAGCCCAGTCTACTGTCATTTGTGAGTCTATCTTCAAGTTGTTGAAGAAGGATGCTGCGGTGAAATAGACAGACGAATGTCAACAAGCGTTTGACAAAATCAAAGATTACTTGTTCAATCCACCTGTGTTGGTTCCACTGGAATCTGGTAGACCACCGTTGTTCTACATATCAGTGTTGGATAATGCTTTCAGCTGCATTTTGGGGCAACATGATGAGACTGGAAAGAAGGAGCAGGCGATATATTACATGAGTAAGAAGTTTACAACTTATGGTGCTCGATACTCTCTATTGGAGTGTACCTGTTGTGCTGTAACTTGGGTCGCCCAGAAGCTGCGACACTACCTCTTCTCGCACACTACTTATCTGATTTCAAGGATGGATCCTCTGAAGTATATCTTTCGAAAGCCCATGCCTACAGGTAAACTGGCTAAATGACAGATATTACTGAGCGAGTTTGACACAGTGTATGTTACATAAAAGGCAGTGAAGGCACAAGCATTAGCAGATCATATGGCGGAGAACCCTGTAGATGATAATTATAGACCGTTGAAGAGTTACTTCCCAGATGAAGAAGTAGCTTTTGTCGGGGAAGACATTTATGAAGAATATGATGGTTGGAGGATGTTCTTTGATGGATCTAAGAACTTAAGCGGATCCGACATCAGAGCTGTTTTGATCTCACCAACTGGGCAACATTACCCGGTATCTACCAAACTAGGTTCCTATGCTCAAATAATATGACTGAATATGAAGCTTGCATATTAGGGCTCCGACACGCTATCGACTTGGATATCCAGGAAATGTCGATAATAGGAGATTCAGACTTATTGATCCATCAGGTCCGAGGCGAATGGGCTACCAAGAATCAGAAGTTGTTACCATCCTTGGAGTGCGTGTATAGGTTGTGCAAAAGGTTCATCAAGGCAGAATTCAAACATGTACCAAGGATCCAAAATGAATTCGCAGATGCCTTAGCCACCTTGTCTTCCATTATTCAGCATCCTGATCATAATTACATTGATCCTATTTACATCCACATATACGAGCGACCAGCATACTGTTTTCATGTTGAGGAAGATCCTGATGGAAAGCCGTGGTACAATGACATTCTAGGATATTTGAAGAGCGGTGAGTACAGAGGATGCAACAAGTGTACAAAAGCGTACAATTTAGAGGTTAGCGAATCAATTCTTTCTAAGTGGAGAAATCCTTAATAGGAGGACTTCCGACTTGGGGTTGCTAAGATGCGTCGAAGCTGGAGAAGCTAGCGGACTGATTGAAGAGATACATGCAAGAACATGTGGTCCTCACATGAATGGTTTTACATTGGCCAAAAAGATCCTGAGATCGGGATATTTCTGGCTAACTATGGAGACAGATTGTGTTCGCTATGTTAAAAAATGTCACCAATGTCAGACTCATGCAGATATGATTCGAGTTCCTCCCAACGAACTCCATGTTACTAGTTCACCTTGGCCCTTTGCAGCTTGGGGAATGGACGTCATTGGTCCAATCGAGCCAGCGGCATCCAATGGACATAGATTCATTCTGGTTGCAATTGACTACTTCACTAAATGGGTCGAAGCCACCTCTCACAAATCAGTGACAAAGAAGGTTGTGGATGACTTTGTCAAAAATAATATTATTTGTAGGTTCGGAATTCCTGAGTCAATCATCACTGATAATGGAACCAACCTAAATAGTGATTTGATGAGATCATTGTGTGAGAAATTCAAGATCAGTCATCGAAATTCTACAGCATATAGACCACAGATGAATGGAGCTGTTGAGGCTGCAAACAAGAACATCAAGAGGATATTGCGCAAGATGATCGACAATCATAGACACTAGCATGAAAAGTTACCATTTGCATTGTTGGGATATCGTACCACCATCAGAACTTCTACTGGGGCTACGCCTTATTTTCTGGTATATGGTAATGAAACTGTGATACCTGCTGAAGTAGAGATACCATCTCTAAGAATTATTCAGGAAGCGGAGTTGAGTGTTGCTAAATGGATACAAGTTCGGGCGGAGAATCTGGCATTAATAGATGGAAGAAGAGTTAACGCCATTTGTCATGGTCAACTCTATCAAAATAGAATGGCTAGAGCGTTCAACAAGAAGGTTAGACCTAGACACTTCTCACCTGGTCAACTGGTTTTGAAGCGGATTTTCCCAAATCAAGATGAAGCAAAGGGTAAATTCTCACCAAACTGGCAAGGTCCATACATAGTCTCTCGGGTATTAACAGGCGGAGCCCTCATACTTGCAGAAATGGATGGAGAAGTTTGGCCCAAACCTATCAACTCAGATATTGTGAAGAGATATTACATCTAAGTTTGTTTCATGCTCTCTTACTCTATATTTTGGAACTACGTCAGACCTGATTCCCGTTTAAGAGGGGATACGTAGGCGCTCCTATGGAGTTCGGTCATATCATAATAAAAATTTCCATTTTCGGTTTTGGTTGTTAACTGGGGCATAATTTTTGAGAGAGTCTCAAAAAATTCCATCAGAATGACATTTTCCTGCAATTGATGATACTGAAGCAGAATTTTCTGCAGGGAACTCAAAATTCCTACAAAAGCATTTCTTCGCGCAAATTAGTAATTGGGACAAAATTTTTGAGAGGGTCTCAAATTTTCCATCAAAAGGACATCTTCTTGCAAATCACGATACTGGGGCAGAATTTTTGAGAGGAACTCAAAAATTCCATCAAAATCATTTCTTCTCACAAATCAGTAACTGGGGCAGGATTTTTGAAAGGGTCTAAAAAATTCCTTCAAACGAACATTTTTCTGCACAAATCAAGACTGGGGCAGAACTTTTGAGAGGATCTAAAAAATTCACAGCAATCAAGCTACAATTTTCAACAAAGATCAGATAACAGATTTGATACTGAGTCAGATGCTCTAAAGTCTCAAACTGTGCCATGGTCAAAGATTCAACATTACTTTTTACAAACTAATATTTTCAAAAACTTTTTCAAAAAAAACTCTCTCCTTCTACTTTACATTTCTTTTCAAAGAAAATGCCCGGAAAGGGCTGGATGGCAAGCCAAAGGGAGCACACCGATCGGAGCAGATCAACCTCCCCCATTTTTAAACTCACAATTTTTCTTTGAATACAGGAAAGACATGTACAGATACAAAAGACAGCTTCAACATCGTCTGACCACTATTAAGCTCGACGAATCGCCAATAAACGGCGCCCTATCCTTCTGACAAGATAAAAGGACCAAGCTATTTTGAGCCCAACAATCGCCGATCAATGGTACCCTACCCTTCCAATCAGACAAAAGAATCAAACTACTCCATATCAAGCCCGACAAATCAACTTTTCAACTGTACCCACTCCATACAATAGGACAAAGGGTCAAAGCTACATTATTCTGAATTCGTCAACGAACGACACTTCATCCTTCTAAAAGGCGAAGGTTTATGCCCTCAAACAATTATTGCATGAGCCCGAAAATTATATTATGCCCGAAGATTACATTGTGCTCGAAATTACATTTGTGCCCAATATTGCATTGTGCCCGAGATCGCATTTGAGCCCGAGATTACATGTGCCAGAGATTGCATTTGTGCCCGAAGATTGCATGTGCCCGAGACTGCATTGTTCCCGAGAATTGCATGTGCCCGATATTGCATGTGCCCGATATTATATGAGCCCGAAGATTGCATTGTGCCCGATATTGCATGTGCCCGAAGATTGCATTGTGCCCGATATTGCATGTGCCCGAGAATCGCATTATGCCCGATATTGCATGAGCCCGAAGATTGCATTGTTCCCAATATTGCATGTGCCCGAAGATTGCATTGTGCCCGATATTGCATGTGCCCGAAGATTACATTGTGCTCGATATTGTAAGTGCCCGACAATTGCATTGTGCCCGATATTGCATGAGCCCGAATATTGCATTGTGCCCGATATTGCATGTGCCCGAAGATTGCATTGTGCCCGAATAAACTCCAATCAAGCTACAAATATCAACAGAAGCCCTAATTACCGATACACTTTCTTTACTCATTACTTATGTTCCGAAGGTGTCATGGTCTAAAGGCATCTTTCATGACCTGCGGATATCATATCATGACCTAAGGATTTATTTTCTGCTTATCATTATTTTATTTGAAAAAATATACTTTAGACTGATTTTAGAGTCGCCACTTAATTTTTAAGAAAAATCAAGAAAACTATTGTTTTAAATAAAGACTAAAACAGAAATCTAATAAAAACTTAGAAAGGGTTCGTGGTTCTTATTAGCATTTCAGAAAGGGTTTGAAAGCACCCGAAATGCCCGCTAATACGCGGTTATCCAACAATTAATTATTTGGCTAAAATATTTTAAATTAACTTGAATTGAATTTTTTTTATAATTAGGACCATTTTAAGAGAATAAAGAAAAAATATTAAAATATTATCCAAATAAAGTATTTTGTAAACTTATTTATTTATTTATCATATCAAGTAAGAGCTGAATAGTTTAGTTAAGTAATTAATTCAAAATAGGTGTCTCTTGGGGACTTTGAATTTTTAAAACATTATGATTAAGTAGCAGATATTGATAAGTAAATAAACACAACAAAATCAAAGAGGGAAAGAGACTTGGGACCAAGTTTGGTTTTTTTTTTTCTGTTCGCCTAGACCAATACTTGGGTCTAATTTCAGTTTTGGGCCAAAGGCCCATCAAAATCATTTGTATCTGTCCTATTCTAACATGCTAAAAATATTTTCTCTTTGGGCCTTAGGCCCAATTCTTCCACCTGTCCTAGACTAACACATAAATAACGATTAAAATGATAAAGAGCTTAGGCCCAAAATACAATTCTTTGGAATTAAGAGTGGGCCTTTGGCCCAATCTTTTCAATTTCTCGATCTGCTACAATTCTTTCAACTCCGAAACCTATTCGTCAATTTTCAGGGACTTGTTCTTCGATTCCATTGATCCAGTTGACTCGAACTTAAAACCAAGGATATGCATAGAAGGAATCCAAAATGGACTCGAATGGAGTGCAAAATGAACTCGGACGAGGAGGTTCATGCACAAAAAGGAGATAAAAGGACAAGGATTAGAAAATGACTAATAAATGAACTTGAATAACGAGGAACTATTAAAGTGAAATGGGTTTAGATAAGTTTCAGCTAGAACTAAGGGAAAATAAATAAGATTAAAGCAAATTGGTAACAATATTGTAAGATGCCATATGTTAACAATATATGAAAAGTATAAAAAAAAAAAAAAAACCAAACATTCCGCCACTCAAATGAAAGAACTGCTAGGAAACAAACCTTAGCAAAATAATTTAAATTATCCTAGACATAAGCTATTTAATTCTAAATGGGGGACAAGCTAGTTCATATGCACTGGAAACAAAATAAATAAATACTCCATGTTTAAATGTCCTAAGTATCCCATAAAACCCAAGTAATCAAATACTTAGCCAATGAAAAATAATATAAAGCAAGAATAATGCATTTTAAGGAGAAGTCTAAAATGTGTCATTAAAATAATCAATGGCAAGAGACCATTTTAGAATAGTACCAATCTGTTCAAGTGAACTTCTTCAAAAAAAGAAAAGAAAAGTAAACATGGCAATTTAAAGCAAATAGATAGTCCAGCGAAAACAAAATGCGGATTGAGATAAGCCGAGATCGGAAAAGCGACATCATCTCACCTCTTTCACCTCAATTCAAGTACAAAATAGCAAGTAAATTCTGACCAAAAGAGGACAAAATGAATACATAAACTTGATGAAAACAAGTCATGTTAGGCAGTAAGAGGTCTGAGAATTAAAGAAACTAAACTATGGAACCAAGAATGCAACAACACTACATACAATCTACCATATCTATTAGTTGAGATTTTGCCTTTATACGAACAACAATACTAACAATAATAGCCTTGAGAAACCTAATACTTAAAGTCATAGCAATATACAAGCAAAGCCAAACAGATTCAACAGCATATAAGCGAAACCGATTCAAGACAAGGGACGATAAATATACAAAAATAATTTAAAACAACTCACTCGAACATGTAAACCAACGACTAAAGTAGGATGATACCAAATTCGACTTAACAGGGAAGAATTAGGTTCGTACATTACCATACTGATCAAGTTCAAGCTGAAGGAAACAACGCATAATACTTCACTAAATATATGATTAGCTAAACCGAAGTAAGAGGAGAAAAGAGGTCACCTTTATTGGAGCAGCGACTGGAATGACGAGCTTGAAGGTAGCGATTTCCACACCTCTTACGGATTCGGATAAAGAAAAATCGAATACGAGCTTCAGAAAGAAGAGAAGTCAGAACTTAGAGTTGGTCTCTTGCCTCCGAATGATAACTATGGATATCTCTTTCTTTTTTTGTTTCTTTTTTTTCGTGTCTATTGCTATATGTCTTCTGTCTCTAAAAAAATTTCCCAACCTCCTCTTCCTTTTTTCAACTGAAGATGTATGTGAATCTTTATAGCCGAAACTTTTTAAGCGGGAATTGAAGAACGAAAAGTGGTTTGAGTTTTTGAAAAAAATCACGTTGAGATCAGTCCAAAATGTGACAGGGAGAGATCAACAAAATCATCTTTTTTCTCCATAGTTGCAGTGATTTTGGTCAACAAAAAATAGAAAATTTCAGATTTTCAAGAAGGAGCTTTAATGTGCAAGGGAGAGAGGAAAAACTTAGCTGAAAATGGTGAAACCAATTTGAATTGGAATGAAAACAAATTGGAATTTTGCCTAAGAAAGGAAAAATAAGAGCTGCTATGAGTCTTAATGATAGAATGAGGATGAAAACCTAATATATTGGGCTGAACCTATTTCTAATATCTGTAATGAAGAGGGTTGATGGGTCTTGGGGCCTTATTTGGTTATACGTATGGAGTTGGAGTTTGGTGTGAGAGGAATTTGGCTGCTGGCAGTTTGCTGAAAATGCAAAATGCAAGTCCAAAGTTTGGTCATTTAAGATGGGTCAAGGGTGAAAACAAATTAAATTGGTGAGAATTAATATAAGCTTTTGCCATATGATTTAAATTATAGCTAATCGGAGATTAGAGATGTAGCCAAATGTAATTAATTTATGAGCTCTTTAATCTTAACGAAATAAAATAATTAATTTAACCATAAACTAGTCGATTTACCTATAAATTAATTAATCCAAAATTAAAACCACAATTCAAAAACAAAGTAAAAATCTGTTGATATGATTTTCAAACATTTATAAAATATACTAATTACGTATATAATTATATGAAATATATTTATCATGTGAAATACTATAAAAGCCGACTAAAATTATTTTAAAATAAACTTGAAACTATTTGAATTTTATAAAGATAATTATTCTAAATCATTTGAAAATTAAGGAGCTCAAAAACTAATTATTACCGAGGAGGGTCAAAATTGGGTGTCAACAACTGTCCTTCGTTTGACTTGGATTGATGAAAGAAATCTGAGGCAAATGAAATTGACAAATCCAATTTTGACCGACCACATCTTCATCCTTTAGAAAAGTGTTCTTGGTATAGACTTTTGGAGTTATGGCCGAACCCCGGAAATGGGTTTCCTACATATCTCAGGCTATATGAGAATTCAGGCCACTTGTAGTTCAATACGCTTGATTTGACGCACAACTTGAAAGAATTCAAAAGCCATCCTGATACCGAATTATAAAAGGACCAGCATGCCCGAGAATAAGATTTAGGAGCGAAAGTTGGAATACAACCGAGTTTTCAACACTGACCCCACCCCGCCTACATATCCCTCAACTTAGGAAATCAGGCTGTTTGTAGTTCAACTCTATCGGTTGAAAAGGAAATTCATTATGCAAGATAACCTTTGGTTCTGGAGGAGTGACAAATAGGTCGAGCATGAAAAAGAGGCTTGCAACCTCTTAGCCATGAATGCGGAGCTCTTCACATCCATAAGTAAGAACTTACACGGACATAATTTCCAAAGCTCTTGGTGCATTGCCACTTGGATTGGAAAGCTGCTTCCGGTGGAAATCAAAATTTTTCGGATGCAAAACTAAAACCGATAAACCTAAGAAAAACCCACATGCCTTCTGATAGGGGTGTGGTTTGATTGTGGTGGAAGTCACTCCTCAGCTAGCGTCCTAAGGGTTTGGCACTCCTCTTCGGACTATGTCCCAGTTCGCTGCTAAGAAAAAGTTCCACGTTGTGTTGCATCCTTGTTGATGTCGTCCGCACCTGTGGTTTGATTTGAGAATTCATCCTCTTGGATGCTCTCGACAAAGACTGAAATAAACTTGTTAGTAGAAACTGTAACTGGAAAAAGTGGTAGCATCTCTTACAATGTTTTTCAGTTACTCTTGCTATGAAAGATGTCACATAAGTACGTTCAATATGTGTCACTTTCGAACACAGTATGTCCATTACAACTCATGATTTGTTGCGGATTTGGAAATGTCGTTGCTTGTTTTTTGCATGGCAAACTCCAGTAATCTGTGCAATGAGCTAGATGGCTCGATGATTGTCCAACTTTAACTAGGTGGATGACTCGATGATTATCCAACTGTAACGAGGTGGATGACTCGATAATAGTTCAACTGTAACGAGCTGGATGGCTTGATGATATTCGTTTCTCAGCTCGCGCTAAGAAAAAAAATTAAAAATTCCACGTTGTGCTGCATCTTTTCTGATGTCGCCTGCACCTGTGGTTTGATTTGAGAATTCATCCTCTTTGATGCTCTCGGCAAAGAATGAAATAGACTTGTTAGCAGAAACTGTAATTTAAATAGTGAAGTGATATGTTTTACCATATTCGACACATGTTCTTTTCTATAAATATTCTGACTTCAGCCTCCATCGGTTTTGACGTAGTAGATGATGACTTGATATGATGAGGATGACGATGCTTCATTGATAGAATTATGATGATCCATTGGTAGGATGATGATGATCCATTGGTAGGATAATGCTGCTACATGATAGGATGATGATGCCCCATTGGTAGGATGATGTTGATGCTCCATTGATAGGATGATGATTCTTCGTTGATGATCCATTGGTAGGATTATGTTGATGCTCCATTGATAGGACGATAGTTCTTCGTTGATGATCCATTGGTAGGATTATGTTGATGCTCCATTGATAGGATGATGATTTTTCGTTGATGATCCATTGGTAGGATTATGCTGATCCATTGGCAGGATGATGTTGATGCTCTCTTGATAGGATGATGATGCTTCGTTGATGATCCATTGGTAGGATGATGTTGATCCATTGACAGGATGATGTCCTTCTAGGTGGTGGTACTATTTCATTTGATAATACTGTAGAAATGTCCCTCTAAGGGGTTTCACATTACTGCGTCTGTTCATATTTGAACATTTGTACTCATTGTGACTCATGCTTTGAGGGGAATTTGACCGAGGTGTTGTTGCTTGTATTCTGAACTGTTTTTTTTTCTTAAAAAACTTCAATTACATTCCTGCATCCACAAAAAAGTTGTCAATTTTGGGCAGCTACTCGCCCTTTTGACTTTTCCGTATTCATTGAATGGAGGAATATGGTGAACTTGAGGCAATTTTATAGAGCTGCATCCACAGAAAAATTGTTAGTTTTTAAAACAAGCTGATATGTGTTGACTTCTTCAAACGCTTACTACTTGTCTTACTATCTTCAATTGATCGCTCCGATCTCTTGCTTCTCGATAGACAAGTCAAAACATTTTATGCAAAAATATTTGAAACATGTAGATAAAATCTTTAAGAAAAAGGTTTTCAAAGAGCTGTAATTGAAAAGGGTCACTGTCAAGTATCATGTCACGTCAAGCTTAAATGAACACCCTTGGTTCCAAACTTTTGACGTGTCCAAAAGCTTGTTCTGGAGAATTCAAAAATCTTTAACGCTTGGAAAATTTCTGGCACGGTTCTCCCGAAATCTACTATAATCGGGAAGTTTTGTAGTTGACTTTGAAATCCAACGATATGGGAGATTGTTGAAGTTAACTATGAACTTTAACGATGCCAGAGATCATTTGAAGTTAATTTTAAACTTCAAATCATGCTCGAAATATTCAAAATTGACTACAAACTTCTAGTGATGCTTAAAGAAATTTTTGAGGGCATCCTAAAAATATCTATCCCGGTTAGGTGTCTTAGAGTATCTCGAACTGTTGATATATGACTTGTAAATTTTTGAGACTCTCTCAAAAATTCTGTCCCAGTTGCAACTCTCAATGTATCTTCAGTCTCTACTTATTGGAGAGATCCTCTTCTCGAGATTTTTTGAGTTCCTCTCAAAAAATTTGTCCCAGTTTCTATTGTAAAGGAAAATAGAACTCTTACGGGAGATATGACCGAGCAGTTGTGGCGCCTACGTATCCCGTTGAGACAGGAATCAGGTCAAACGTAGTTCCCCTCTCGAGGATGAACAGAAATATGAAATTTTATTAAGGAAATGACCGAGGCCGACACGGGCCGCCTACGTATCTCATTCTCGAGAATTCAGGTCGAACGTAGTTCAAGTACAAAAGAAGGAAGTATTGAAAGGGATAAATGGGTGACCGAGGCCAACATAGGCCGCCTACGTATCTCATTTTTTAGAATTCAGGTCAGACGTAGTTCATTACAATAATAATTTTATAACTACATAACATAAGACGATTACAAATAGACGATGCGATTACAGGGAAAGAAATAAAAGAAACTCTGAATTTTCAAATATAATAGCTCTTGATAGCATCTTCGTTGATTGGAAACTTGAGATGAATGACTATGTTCGACCACGACATGTGATCCAACAAATGCATCAATGTATTTTCCAAGTGAACTATTGAGTTTTCTTTTCATATCTTCTCTCAGATGGACCCTAATTCTGACTTCTTTGACATAGTCATCCTTTTTCAGATTTACAATTTTTGTCTCATCTAGATTCAACTTATTCGTATTCTCAAACTGTTTCAAATCTTTGATAAAGTGTTCGAATATCATGATCTCCTCGTTATGCTCTTCAAACTCATCTTCATCTACCTCATTTTGTTCATTCGGCTTGTGACATGACATGATATTGACAGGTTTAAAATATTATTCTTACTGAAATAAAAAACAAAGACTGTTAGATAGAAAAATTAAAGCAAGCGAAATAAATTTTTGCAATAGAAGAGGCTTTCATTAAAAACAAGGAAATACGAACTTTGGCTATGACTATGAGCCATTTTGCCTTTTTCAAAACATTACGAGAGAAATTAAAATATAATTAGGTAAAATAACACAAAAGGTGGGTTCCGGGCCTCATCCGGACTATCCCCGATTTTAGAAACAACATAAAATTCATCTTTGTCTATCAAGATGAACGAGGAATCAAGAGCGGAGTGGAAGTCCAATTGAGAACTTGCTCCATCGACTCGGCATCTCGTATGCTTGGTGTCTTGATCATCTTCTTGGGCGCAACATCACCTTCTTCAAAAAAATCCCCAATTCTTTCTCCAAAACCGTCATCATTGGCATATTTCTCTACCAGAAAGGGCTGGCGTAAATGAGACAAAGACTTTGGGGGAACATAATTAATCCCCTTCTTCTTCTGACCCTCTTTTGACACAGAAGCAAAAGCTTGATGGGGTCTCATGCTCGTAAAATTGAGTTTCTCATTTATGCTCGGAGAAGCTACAACTTCCCCAAGGTTGTCAGCACCAGCCGAAACTATCATCTTTACCATGCACCACTCATCCTCCGTCTCTATCATATTGATAGTGGCGCCTCCATAGTTTGGCAGAGGATTATTATTGACGTTGGGTACAGTGGTCTCGACCACTTTCTGGTCGATCAAGTCCTGGATTATGTGCTTCAAATTAATACAGTCTTCAGTATCAAGCCCAACAACATTGGAATGATACGCACATTTTCGATCGGCTAGGTAAAATCTTGAGCTAGTATCGACTGGCTTAGGCTTGACTGGATGAATAATACCTATCGCACTCAAGCGCTCGAACAACTTCGTTCGACTTTCAATAAGCAGCGTAAAATTCCGAGCAGGTTTCTTATCAAATCTCGAACGAGGAGTATCATATTGGCCTTGCTGAGGGAGAGACATTTGATGATGATATAGGGCGTTTTGACGATGAGGTGCTTGAGAGTTTGGGTCAATCATGTTAATAGTGAATCCTCCATGATTCCGCAATGAATCACCATTGGCATTGGAAGTGACAGTTTGAAGAGTGACAATTCTTTGATCAATCAAGTCTTGAATTTTATGCTTCAAGTTGATGCAATCCTCAGTGGTATGTCCAGCCCCTCCTGAATGGTAAGCACAATAGAGATCGGGCCTGTAAAGTCTCGAATTGACATTGACATTTTTTGGATCAATTGTTCATATCAGGCCAGCCACTTTCAATCTCTCAAAGAGTTGGGTTTGACTTTCAACCAAATGAGTAAAGACTCGAGAAGGTTTCTTCAAATACTCATGACAAGAAATATTGTAATTATTTCGCGACGGCAGAGGTACTTAATGATAACTTGGAGGGTTTTGGCGGCTTGGTGCTGGTGTTTGAAAATTTTGGTATTGTGGAGCTTGGTAGCTATAAGGGGCATTTTGGTAATTTGACAATGAGACTTGATAGCTTGATTGGACATTTGAGTAATTTGGCAATGGAGCTTGGTAGTTTGGATAATTTGATGGTGGAGCTTGGTAATCTCGTTGGACGGAGTAAGGATTTTGTGGAGCTAAAGGGTAGGCTTTAGATAGTAAAGGCTTTCGAACATTGGGACCAACATGCCTCTTTGATTTTTGGCTTGATTCAAATGAGATAGAGGAAACATCTTCCCTCTTCCTCCTCAATGGTCCCGAGGATTCATCTTGGGGAGTCATTCGGATGATTTTTTCGGTTTGGAGACCGTCTTCAATAGCTTCACCAACTTTAACTATCTCATTGAACTTCCCTCCTAAAATGAGCAACATCCTATTGTAGTACTCCGGCTCTTGAACGCGCACAAAGACTTCAATAATCTCTTTCTCGGTCATGGGAGGCCTAACCCTTGCATCCTCTCTTCTCCAACCATAGGCATACTCTCGATAACTTTATGTAGAATTCTGTTTGATTCTCTCCAAAGAGTATCGATCAGGAATAAATTCTACATTGTAGCCAAACCTTTCAATGAAGTCTTTAGCCAAAGCGTTCCAACTTGGCCATTGCTTGGTTTCTTTAGAAATAAACCATTCCAATGCTTCTCCTTTTAGACTTTGACTAAAGAGTCGCATCAACAAAGCCTCATCTTTCCCAACTCCAATGAGTTGATCACAATAAGCCCTCAAATGAGTCAAAGGATTCTCAACTCCACTAAATGCTTCAAAATTTGGCACTTTAAAACCTTCTGGAAGCTCCAAATGTGGATGAATGCACAAATCTTCATAATTCAACCATGCAATGTCTGTGGTCTATCGAAAGTCCTTCATTGCATTCATAACTTCTTCTCTAATGCTCTTGCACTCCTTCTCCTTCTTCTCATAATGACCGGATTCAAAATGTGGGGTAAAGGGAGGGTACAATTCAGGCGATATTAAAAGATGAAATGCAGTTTTTAAAGGTATGGGTTGAGTGGTAGGTGGGTTTTGGACAATTTGAGTAGTGATTTGATGGATCGGAGGAGAATTCTGGAAAACGTTGGTGTTTGGATTTTAAGGAGTAGGTAACTTTTGGTGTGAGGAGCTAGCATGGTGTGGATTAGGGGTGATTAAGTCGATTAAGTCATTTGAAACATTCCATCCCCTAAAACCCAAATTATACAAAATTTATGAATAAGCTGAATGAGGATACATAATAGGGGAAAGGGATACAAATAATCATTCCCACGCAGGGGTACAATCCTAAGCTATGCTTCCATGGAAAATCCATCTTTCTTGAACTTCCTGTCATCTCCGGATGTCCACGTATTTGGATGCAAATGATAGCTCATGAAGACCTTTATTTTTAACTAGAGTAGGCTAACTTAAAAAAAAAACTTTCAACCCCGAGAGACAATGGTTTGCCTAACGACATATACATCTTTCAAATTTAAACACATAGTATGATCGTCCGTTTAAGCCGTGGGCCATTTTGGACACAAGGTGGTCGCTAATGGGCCCAACACGCCTTGGGTGTTGGGTCAACTTAGTTCAAAATGCACTAAATTAGGGATTTGGTTTCGCTCTACGCTAGTTGACTAAGAGTGGCTTTTGAAAGACCGAAAACCTAAGTGGACAACTTAGGCTGGAACTCACGACAACCATTGGACGCATGACGTACCAATAAATTGCCGATCCTTCCGGAAAAAGGTTGAGTATAAAACGTCCGGTTGCGATTATGCAGAAACCGTTCTTAATATACTATACATACAACAGAAAATGCCATGAATGCAACAATTTATAATTTGCAAAAATTGAAACAAGTAACACTTAAAACACATAGTCAAACAAATCAATTTTAAGGTTAGCACCCATTCAACTCCTCAGCAGAGTCGTCATTCTATTTTATTTAAAAAATAAACTTTAGACTGATTTTAGAGTCGCCATTTAATTTTTAAGAAAAAACAAGAAAACTATTGTTTTCAAAAAAGACTAAAACAGAAATTTAATGAAAACTTAGAAGGGGTTCGAGGTTCTTATTAGCATTTCAGAAAGGGTTTGAAAGCACCCGAAATGCCCGCTAATACGCGTTTATCCAACAATTAATTATTTGGCTAAAATATTTTAAATTAACTTGAATTGAATTTTTTTTATAATTAGGACCATTTTAAGAGAATAAAGAAAAAATATTAAAATATTATCCAAATAAAGTATTTTGTAAACTTATTTATTTATTTATCATGTCAAGTAAGAACTGAATAGTTTAGTTAAGTAATTAATTCAAAATAGGTGTCTCTTGGGGACTTTGAATTTTTAAAACATTATGATTAAGTAGCAGATATTGATAAGTAAATAAACACAACAAAATCAAAGAGGGAAAGAGACTTGGG
>JAJOOE010006172.1:0-66356 GCA_036250405.1 Solanum raphanifolium | reverse complement strand
ACCCATTTCCCACTCAATTTGACCCCCTAAACAAGAATATGAAGTCGGATTTTTGAAAAACGAAACGGATTTTTTTATATATAGCTAAACAAGTTTCCGGTAACTTCCGAAGCACATTTTTAAGAACTTTTTGGGTCATTTCAGAGAATGTACCTCCACTATAGTCTAGCCTAGTCACAAATATTCAACAATATACCATCAAAAGCATGTACCCGATAGTGTAGTTTATCCTGTATTCCTATCACATCCTAAGAATCCCGTCTCCCTATCTCGTTTCCTTATATTTTTGTCGTTTTTGTTATTTTCTTTAACACAAACCTCCATCGATAATTGACGCTTGCGTCACCCCTTTAGATTTAATATGTTTATATTCGATAATGTCTATAGCTATGACTAATTAGAACTAGATTTTATTTTTCTATTAATTCTTAAAACCACTCCCCGTGGGAATGATCCCAACCCTTGGTTAGGTTATATCACTACACACGATCATATGTCACTTGAATCGAAATAGTGTCAGTTGATTACGTCGAACATCATATACCTCTGATCTCAAGCCTCAGTACTCGGGCTCACATCCATAATAATATCATATCTTTTAGGGTTAGCCAACGGCGTATCTACCAAAGAGGTTTGCACAACTGCATCGATCAAGGCCTTTTCAGTCTCTGTAAGGCGTTCATACGAAACATCGTCAGCAACCCCAACCATTTCCTCATCTGCCTCCTCCTCAAACTCAGGATCAACCATATCCTCAACTCTAATCTCATCTCCAATGGTAGCCAAAGGCATCTCTGGCACATCTGGAATGTCCACCATCCCCAAAATTATGGACATGTCAGTGGACTTCAGCTGATCCACATCACTCCTCAATAGATCAATAGCGGCCTTTAAAGCCGTCACATCCTCAGTGGCCCCTTGGTCACGCTCACACACCGCTATCCTAGCCGCAAGGGCATCAATGGTAACGCTCAATTGTGTCACAGCATCTGTCAAGGCAGTCTGAATCATGCCCATAATGGAGGCCTCAAGTCTGGAAGCATGACGATCAGTAGAATGGGCAAGCTTCCCCATCCAGAGTAATGCAACCTAAGTGAGAGGGATCTATGAAACAGCAACAACCGCAACTCTGGGAAGCAATGTCGCGGTAGAAGAACTAGAGATGTCAGAAGGAACAACACTAGAATTACCTGAAGGACGAGGGGCCAGAGTAGGCAAAGATGCCTCTGCAGGTAGTGAGTCTATATCTACAACCAGGGAAGAGTCCACTGGGGCTGCCTTCTTCTTCTTCTTCTTCTTCTCCACCTCATTTTTCAAATACTCCGCCTCGATCCTCCAGATATCTATAGAGGATATGAGAATCACTTCCACATCCTTCTCCTCATATCTAGGAACCTGAGCTCATATGCACAACTCGGTGATCAACACCGGAAAGAGAAGGGAAGTTTGGCGCTGCTTGACACTTATGGACATCTCCTGCCTAACGATCATACCCAAATTTATGCGCTCCCATGCAATGATCTCGCCAAGACAAGCTACCTTTGGGTGTCGAAGGACGGACTCATTCTTGGATGGCATAAAAGTACTACTGATAAATCCAAACCAATACCTCGCAGCTACATGTAGGTCCCTCTTTTCTATTGGGACCTCTTCTTCTAACCACCTTGGAGTTCTATCACATATGAGAGGGGAAATCAGCTTTTTATTCTCTCAAAGGACTTAGTGTTTATCCTATACTGCTGAACATGAGCAATGTTGTTAGTGCACTCCGAGACCTCATTTATAGTAGTGTTGTCACACAACACTTTCTTTCCCCAAACAACTACATAGTCAACCGGTTTGAATGCAGTTGCCTACTTATTTCTTTGTGGTTTTAATGCCCCATAAGTTGGGTTGAACTCTCGGACCCAATTTGTGATATAAGGATCTCGAGGTCGAGTGAATAACTGGAACTTGTGTGACTTTATGCAGCTCATTATCTCAGTGTACCTGTCAATGACCCCATCAGTGGCAAACATATTTTCCTCAATGATTGTCCTCATTCTTTCAGTCTTCAATCTATTCATAGACCTGGGAGGGGGACCTTGTACTGGTGGTTCTAGGACCACGTCCTGATCTGGAGCTAGAGTAGGTTAAGTAGTGGGCAGAGGAGTCTTGATCCTAGATGGATCGTTCATCCTTTTAGACTTCAGCTCTACCCTTTGTGCTGCTACTAGCTCATCATCATCATAAGCTACAGTCTGAGGTTCCTGGTGCTCACCCTCAGTCTCAGAAGTGGTGAGGTGATTGGCGTAGATACTATCACTGTCGGAGCTGGAGTCAGTGACGCAAGTGCCTTGCCTTTATCTTTTCCTTTCCCACCAGGTGTGGGAAATTTGATGGTCTTGCCCCTGCATGCAATTGTTTCCTCATTGATTTTCATCCCCTTGGCCTTCTTTCGTGGTTACATGTCTCTACCGGCAACTTTTGGTCTAGCCATGTATGCAATAACATCGCAGAAAGTTAGGATTAATTCAATCAAAAGCACAGAAGACAACCGTTGCGCACAGACTCGCCGAATCGCTTTGGCGAGCTAGATCGGGCTCGCCGAAAGGATTTGCTCAAAATTCTTAGAAAAATTGGCATGCCATCTATGAAAGGGCCTTTCGGCGAGCAAGGATTATCCCATCGAAAGTTATAGGGCAATAAAGGGTCAGTGGTGCAGAAGGCTAGTGAGGTTCCTGCTATGGTGAAGTGAAAGATCTTTCACTATAGTGGGAAGAAGACAGGTGGGAGCGAGCCGAGCGAGAGCAAAGCAAGGTTTAGCCCGCTGAACATCATTTGGATGGGCTCGGATCCTTTGCATGATTTCATATGCCTTTGACGGGCTTTGAATTTGGACAGATCTGGAGGGCCTTCTTGCATGGACTTGGGCTTGCTTTGATGATGGGCAGGCCTTTTCTTCGCATAGGCCTTCCCTATAGTACTGGGGCTAACGCACTAGGTCGAGCGGTCGCCGAAGCTTGCTTGTTAGTATAAAACTAACGGGCGATCAAGGAGGACTTTTGGCAAGTCACTGAGTGCTTTCGGTGACCTCAGGCTTCTCGCCAAAAGTTACATAACCAAACTACTCATTTAGCATGAAATTAAAGGCAATATGGGGAACTTCGGCGAACCGCCCAATGGTTCGGCGAGCTCGACCCAGATCGCCAAATGACCTAACATACCTACTCTCAACCCAACTTCTCGAATTCAACCCCGCAACCCTCGAAAACAAAATCAAAGCATGCACTCATCAAATAAAACTCACCCATTACACACATTACCCCGGGATACTCAGACTTCTCCCTGTTTTGCCAAATTTGGCTATTTGATGACTTTTGCCGTTAAGAATGATGTCACCCACTATATCATTGGGAAAATTACGTCATTTCGCACAAATATGGGTTCCTTAGACTTCACCCGACTAGACCTAACAACATGCAAGAACAACCCCACAAGATTCAACCAATTTTAGGGAACATATTTACGAGAATTCAACATTATAAACATTATGGGAAAAGGTTATCGAATTAACACATGCACATACAAACACAATTAAAATAAGAGAGGCGTAGCATACAACACTAAGATAAGTTCAATTGCATAAGAGTACAAATATCTAAAAATAAACTTGGGGTTCAGAAAACTAACCTTAGATGCCGATTAAAATACTTTGTAATGCTATGCGTTAAAGTAATCCACTCCAACCACAATTCTGATGACTAAAATATAGTAAGAATGCAAGAAATATATAAACTAATGTGTGGGTGTGAGTTTGGGAAGTTCAAAAGTGAAGGAAAGTGAAAGTGTTTGAAGTTTAAACCTTTGGCCTTTAAAAATCGTCAAGTTCTCGCCCATTCGGTCATATTAGTCATGCTCGCCGACCCACCCGGCGACATGTTGAGTGAGCACTTACCTCACCGAGTTTTATAGGACCTCCAGTTAATGTGGGTGTCCAAACGGCGGACTAGATCGCGATCGCCGACCTGCTCGGTGATTCGCCAAGTTGCTCCTCGCCTCGCCGAGTTTTAAAGACTCTAATTTAAATTTGTCTAGAGTCCAACGATGGTCTAGGTCGGGCTCGCCAGCCTCTTCGGCGATGTGCCGACTGGAATTTTAGCTCGCCAACCTGCACTTTGCAAACACTTTCCACACTTTGACCTGCACAATCAACACACCATTATTCCAAATTTAAACAGAAAGAAAATAAAACTTAGGGTGCCTCCCAAGCAGTGCCTTAGTTATTATCGTGGCACGACGTAAATCCACACTCAAACCTTATTCTTAGGGTTAGCCATAGTATCACTAGGAAAACCGCTTTGATGTCTCGGGTTCAAAAGAGACGAGATATGAGCTATTTGGGTCTCCAACTACTTGATCGATACTGAATGGGAGGTAACGGTCTGGCTAAGGGTCGACAAATCTTCTTTCATCTCTTCCAAGATCTTGTCCGACCTTCAACTTTGTTGAGGATACGAGAAAGCACATCCTCAGACGGTATGATCAAAACAGCAACACACAAACCAAAACTAAAATTAAGTAAGTGCAACTCTAACTAACAAGAGAAAAATTCAACTTGACTAAGAATTCTCAAGTAACACCACTACCCGGCAGAGGTGCCATTTGATTTCATGTATTAGAACACTTCATCTATTACTAAGTGCCAACGATCGTTAGTCAGTAATATAACCCAACTAAGTGAGTTGGGGTCGAATCCCACAAGTTGTGGTACGCATTTCAGAATCAATGGCCAAGTGAAAATATGTTCAAGTGAATCATAGGTAAAAACATTTACGAATAAAAGCATGGTTCAAGTTCGGGGTGACACAAGTGTCAAATAACAAGGGGGTTTAGTTTCAACTATCAGCTACAACAAAAAATTGCACGAAAAATAACAAATATAGAGACGGGTTCTTGGAATAAGATTGGATTATGGGCTAAGGTAGACAAATGGGTAATTGCAATTAATTGTAAATAGTTGTGAATCACTGAATAAGCTAGAATTTAGTAGGGATAAAATTTCTCTCAAACAGTTTACCCCGAATCAAATTGGTTTCTCTCGAACACCAATGAGCAGCAAATAAGAAAACCCTACACTTTAGTCTATTTACTCTCTCGAGCTAAATGTGTGGAAAAGGGTTTAGGATTCACTCTCTCGAGCTGAACTCATGACAACCCAATACCCACAGACCATCAGATCAGTAATATTGGTTCTAAAACCTCTCTCTCTCGAGCAAGCCAGAAACACGAAGGTAGAGTTACATTTGCAACTACAACCCTTTTAGATTAAGCCACAATAACTGAATGAAATCACTTTTAATCAGCATTCACTGCTAGAAATAAGGCCTACGACAACAATGATTATGTGACGGTTTAATAACTGTTGCCATATATATTCTATAGCAACACTTTTAATCATTTCCATACAACCTTTGACCTAATAGAACACTTATTAAAATAAATCGGTGCATCAGCCTTTAACCGTTGCCACAAAGATACTTTTTGCAATAGTATATTTAACTGTTGCAATACTAAATACTATAGGGACGGTTTTGTGATTTTTTTATTGATATGTATATTTTCCCTTAAAAAATTATTTTCCCTCCTCTAATTTTAGAACCCCACAAAATTTTATTTTATTTTAGTTGCAAAGTAACTCTTTAGTGGTCTTTTAGATATCAAAATTGAGGAATTTGTTATATCAGTGAATAAAAAATCAAGGGTTTCTCCAAGGTCATATCTAAAAAGAACCAAGAAGTCGACCTTTGTGGGTTGCCTTCAAAATCATATCTTACAATAGCTCTTCTCAACAACGTCATCTCCTGCAGCTCGTCTTGGTCATCTCTGAAAAGAACCTAGAGTTTTTTTCTAACGAAAGTGTCATCTCCTACAGCTTCAACAAATGACTTGTGGTGCTCCTGTAGAGCTTAATCTTCACCAAAAAGTGTGATATTCTATTTATTTCATTTTTTTTAAGTTTCCCTTGTCTCTACATTTTCATGGGTTATTGAAAGAGCTTCTGCTCTTCAACTTTTTCAACACCATTGAAGGATTTTTGAAATGCACAAATGGGTTTCTATGAAATAGATGTTGTTTGTTCTATTTTATGTCTTTGGTTTAATCTTTTTGTGTTTAAAGTTTGTACCTCAAATTTGTAAAAGGCTATTATGAAAATTATGGGTTAGGGCTTTTTTTGAGAAGTTAGATATTCACATTGGTTTCAATACTAAAATTTCTATTTTTAGGCTAATAGCTAATTTTTATTCTATAATTGAAACAATTGTTTTTTTGGATTGAAAAGATCTGTTTTAGGTGTTGTATTGTGGATCCATTTTTAATATCGAAAACATTTGTTGCTAGAGTGGCAGTAAAATTAATTGAATGTCAAAAAGGAGTGTTCTAATTTTATTTTATCATTTAATTCTAATATGTTATAGAATGTAGTGTTGTGTTGTATAGTTTGGTCAGCTTCGATATTATGTTACTATAAGTCAACATCAGTTTGGTCGTCTTCGATATTGTGTTACCGTAAATCGATGTTAGTTTGGTCAGCTTGACAGTATAAGTAATCGAACACGTCCATTATGTGTTTTGTTGGGTAAGCTAGAACCAAATCCAAAAGCCTCAAAATCTTTTGGAAAATACTTGAGTTGTCATCATAATAGGAGAAGTACTTTGTAATGTCCTTATGTGACAGAAAGATTGCAATGATTTCCTCCTATTCATGAATACAATTACAGAATAGCCGATTTGATATTTAATTTGTTGACTAACATATTTCCTCTAGGTAACAAAGTGTTTCTTATTATTTTTATTACTCCCACATCATAATCGTTCTTATTACGTGATAAATCTTCTTTACATGATAATTTACTTGTGCCTCCCACAATGACGATAACTTCTTGAGTTAATTGGTGTTCTGAAATTCTCATTTCAGTAGGTCCATAGACATGTTGTTTGTGCCATATTAGACTTTAAGAAAACATGTGCTAGTCTATTATTGACAGCAGTAGTATATAGATGCAAATTGAAATCTCCACTTTTTCAATGGGTCATCAAATGATACTTGTTTTGCCAAAATCTAATATGTGTAATCTGCTTTTATTTTTCTTTTAGTTAAGAATGTGTATGTATATATGTATCTCTTAGATTTTTAGTTAGATTGATACTTGCACTAGATAAATTTATAAGTTGCGGAGATAATGAATACAATGCATATGCCATGTTTGCTATTTATTTAAGATATCTTTATTTATAGCTTTATTTTTAAGTATGCTTTGCTTTTATCTTGTAATTGACTTATTGATGTGTTGATGTTTGTTACTATTACAGGTCAGTACAGTCCACTATTCTAAAACGTGTGAACAGAATTAAATATCTTACTTTCATCATAGGTAAACTCTTATTCAAGAAGTTCTATTCTTTGAAATGATTATTCTAGATGACCTCTTTTTGCTTTATACATCTCGTAAGATCGATCAGGTTAGCTTGCTGCTTGTCAATTTTTTTCTGTTGGTTTATTTTGCATATCTTGATTATTAGTCTTGTCATGCCATTGCTATCTGTTAACATGCAACTTATTAAAGTATACTTGGGTTTTTTTGCCTTTAGCCAGACAAACATTTTCACATAGTTGGATCTGTTGTACATTTTATAGGGTACTCCTATAAGGTTCTTGTTACAAAGTAAGGTAGTATATTTCTAAGTCTTATTTGAAAGTAGTTTATTTTGATACTGTAAAATTTGAATTTTGGTTTTGATATTGTACTTGTGTCGTGTAAGGATATCCAATGGATATGAGTGATAAAAGTTGGATGAATCTCCCAAGATCCACCAATGAATATGAACGTGGAGTGAATGCTTTTCTTGATAAAGCATTTGAACGAGCATCCCAAGGAAATGAAATATTATGCCCATGTAGAAAATGCTTTAATAGATATTGGCATTATCGAAGTGTGGTGGAGAATCACTTGATTGCTTTTGGATTTGCTCGTGGTGGATACACCAACTAGATTTTCCACAGAGAAGGATTTTCCTCAAATACTACACCACAACAAAACGTTGATGATGAAAGATCAAACATGCAAGATGACATTGATGGACTACTTCATGCTACTTTTAGAAATGTAAAAGGTGAGCAGAGGAATGAAGGAGTGAGAGAGGGACCATCTGAAGATGCAAAGAATTATTTTAAGTTAGTAGAGGAAGGAAAACAAGAGTTATATCCATGATGCAAGACTTTTTCTAAGCTGAGTTTCACCATTCAGTTGTCCTTGTTTAAATGCATCCACAGATTGAGTAATGTTGCCTTTTCAGACTTACTAGACTTGTTAAAAGACGCATTTCCATTTGCTCAGATACTCGAGTCTTTCAACAAGGTAAAAAAGGTGATAGATGATTTGGGTCTCCATTATAAAAAAAATTCATGTGTGCCCTAACGATTGTATGTTGTTTTGGAAAGACAATGAAAAGATAGATAAATGCACTGTGTGTGGGTCTTCCAGATGGAAGAATGTTCGTAATGAATTGACCAATAAGAACACTAAAATTCCAGCAAAGGTTTTAAGGTACTACCCTTTAAAGCCTAGGCTTCAGAGGATATTCATGTGTTCTGAAACATCTGTAGCTATGAGATGGCATGCTATTGAACGTCTCAATGATGGAAATCTTAGACATCCTATTAATAGAGAAGCTTGGAAGCATTTTGATTCCTTACATCCAGACTTCTTTAATGATCCTCGTAATGTTAGATTGGGTCTTTCAAGTGATGGTTTCAATCCATTCCGAACAATGAGTATTTCTCATAGCACATGGCATGTTATGTTAATGAACTATAATTTATCACTATGGATTTGCATGAAGCTGGAGTATATGATGTTCTTAATGATCATACCAGGTACAACGTCGACGGGAAAGGATATAGATGTGTACCTTCAACCACTAATTGCCGAGTTGAATGAAGAGTGGGAAGTGGGAATGGAAACATATGATGTTGTAACTAACCAAACATTTTCATTATGTGCAGCTTTACTGTGGACAATTGGTGATTTTCCAGCACTAGCAATGCTTTCTGGATGGAGCACCAATGGGAGATGGGCATGCCCCACTTGTAATTATAGTACTTACTCTCAATATCTCAAACATAGTTGTAAGATATGTTACATGGCTCATCGGGCATTTTTACCTCCAGGTCATCCATTTCAAAGAGATAATAAATCATTTTATGGTAAAAAGGATCATAAAATATCACCTACTCCATTATCTGGCATAGACATTCTTGAAGAGCTATGTGAATTTAATAATGTCTTTGGAAAGGGTGAAAAGAAATGACCTCGAAAGAATGATGGTCCATGGAAGAAAAGATCCATATTTTTTGAATTGACATATTGGCGATATAACAAATTAAGGCATAATCTTGATATGATGCACATAGAGATAATGTTTGTGATAGTTTGCTTGGGACTTTGTTAGATATGCCTGGAAAGTCCATAGATCATGTGAATTCTCGCTACGACTTGCATGCGATGGGGATACGCAAGGATCTTCAACCAAAATAAGATAATGAAACTAGAAAAGTTCATTTGGCTAAAGCTTGTTTCTCGATGAAACCAAAGGAGAAAAAGTTGTTTAGTACTGTTTTAAAAAATGTCAAATTGTCAAAAGAGTTTGCCTGGAATATATCTAGTCATGTACATGTGGAAGAGATGAAAGTATCAGGATACAACAACCATGATGCTCATGTCATAATGGAGTACTTACTCCAGGTTGCAGTTAGAAAAGTGCTACCTAGGGAAGTGTCGTTGGCCTTGATTCAGTTGGGAATTTTTTTTAGAGCCATATGTAGTACGGTAATAGAGAAGAAGCGATCTTGATAAATTGTAGGCTGAAATCATAGATATAGTGTGTATTCTTGAAATGATTTTTCCTCCATGTTTTTTTAATATAATGATACCTTTGCCTATTCATTTGGTAAATAAAATTAAGCTTGAGGGTCCAACTCATTTACGTTGGATGTATTCTTCTGAGCGGAACATGTGAAGGTTCAAGGGCCTGGTTCGTAATCAATCTAATTCAAAAGGATGCATAGCAGAGGGTATTCGGGCTGATGATTGTTTGACATTTTGTTCAAAGCACCTACATGTTGGGGTTAAGACAAGATTCAGTAGGTACCAAATGGAGGATGATGAGGACATTCAAGATGATTTTTCACATATGTTTAGTAAGACAGGCAATCCAATCGGAAGTGAGAAAAAAAGAAAAGGGAAGACTTTTGAGATGGATATTAATCAGTGGTCTGAAGCCCATCGATATGCATTATTCAATACTGGGGATGAACAAGTAGAGGCATTTATCAAGTAAGATGTAATAATCATTTATATTTTAAACTTCATTATTTTTTTATTATTATATGTTTTAAGTTTGATTTATAAATATCTAAAAGTTAAATTTGATGTATGTGCTAATAGGGAACATAAAAGCTTTATTGATAATAGTGCTAGAGGAAATGCATGGGCAAAAGCACAGATTCATTATCAAGAATTTGTCAATTGGTTGCAAGAGAAAGTAAAGCATGTTGAAGTACCCAAACATTTCAGATGGCTAGCTAGAGGGCCTAATAAAGTTGCCAAAAGACATACCGGGTATTTTATTATTGGATATCGATTTCATACGATTAAATGAGATGCTCCATATAAGACTCAAAATAGTGGAGTGACATTGTTAGCAATAACAGATAGTTTTTCTAGTGCAAGGGATAAAAATCCAATTGATGGAATGGTTACCTATTATGGGGTTATTCAGGATATCATTGAGATTGATTATTATGGTTGTTTTAGTGTTGTACTATTTAGATGTGATTGGTTTCATAATGAAGTTGACGAATATGAGTTGACTCGAGTGTACTTCAACAGATTATGCAGCGCAAATGATCCTTTTGTACTAGCATCTCAAGTGAATCAAGTTTTTATGTGGAAGACCCAATTGAGAAACAAGTTCATTATGCAATAAAAAAGGTTACTGTGGATTTGTTTGATTTGGAGGAAGAGGATTGTCCTAATATTGTTCAAACATTTTGGAGGGAGCCTAATGATGACATTTGTTCTTCAGATAGATTGGTCGATGTTGATGTCAGATGGTCAAAAGAAGATCTACCTGTTGATATTGTTGATGTTCCCTCCTCTGCAGAATGTTCAAAAGATATGTCTATGGAAATGTCGGAAAAAGAGGATGACTTTGATGATACCGATTGGGATTGGATGGAGGCGGCTGATTAATGAATGATCTTCTGAATTTGTTCAAATTTATACTGTTCATAGTGTTTTGTAGTGAATAATAAATGTCCTTTGAGAAATATCTCCTTATAGTTCTATGCTGACTTGTTAATAATGATGTGAAAATGATGTTTTTTTTAGCCTTTTCACTTCATGAGCATATAGTATATTTGAGCAAAAAAATGTGTTAAGATTTGGTAATATTTTTTCCAATATTTCTAACTTGTCTACTCTTAAATTTACACAGATTTTGATAGTCATGAGTCAGGCTGTGCGGTTAGAGAAAAAGAATCTACTCAAGTCAATTGAGAAAGAACAACCAATCGTTATACAACAACGAGTAGCACCGCATGCTGAAGTAAATGAACAATGTATATAGGAACAAGCAATTGTAGATGAGAAACCAATTGTAGAGGAGCAACTGCATATCGATTCTACAAGTACTTCTCCAACAAATGAACAATCAGAAGAACAAGGTACATACAGATTTGAAACTTATTAAACTTATTTATGGCTTCTAATTACTTATATTTTCTATAGCTTCAGACCCTTCCACTCAAAAAAACAAGAGAGATACAACACTAATGAAAAGTGTACATGTGAGAAATGAGCGTAAGTTGATCCTACTGAACAACAACAATCAACTTTTTGGTCCAACCAATGATGCAATTTTAGAGTTAAGAAGCTTTCTTCGCATATTGGCAAGAAATGCGACCCTTTACCCTCTATACATATTAGATTGGAGATATATAGACACAAAAGATGATTTATGGACATATACACAGGTCTTAAGTTACTAATGTCAATTATTTATTAAAATTAATTTACATATTTTACTAACCTAATGAAAGCAAATTGTATGAAAAATATGATATCCCTGAAGATGCGAGAAAATGGGCTTTAGAAGTAATTAGATTTTCTTGGGGAAGGCATAAATTTTAATTGAAGCAAATATGCTATAAATCATGTGCTAGTGAAGAAACCAAAATAGCAAAAAGGCAACCTTATGTTCCAGAATGTCAACTTAAGGAACTCATAAAATATTGGGTCTGTGATAAATAGAAGGTAAATGTAATTTCAAAATCGTTGTGTCTCTTTTGTAATGTGACATGGTTGTTGGAGCTTTTCTCTCTCTCATTTCTATTGTCATATTGATGTTGCTAGCACCTTATCTTTTACATTTGCTAATTTACTCTCTTCTGTTCACCTCTCTATTGCGAACAACACTCGAACCAAATTGAAATGAGTTATCGGTTCCATAGTTTTATTTTTTTTCTCTCTATTTAATTAATGAATATGCCATCTGCGATAGAGGTTTATATGTTTAGCTAGTTATTAGAGATGATTCATTTTTTAATTTACAGAAAATGGCTGAAACCAAATCTAGGAATCGAAAAAAGTTGATGAAACCACACACTTCTGGCAAGATAAGTTTTGCTTTAGTCCACAATAATCTGCTGTGTTTTCTGCTTCTTTATCAAATCTTGACTTGTTAGTTTAAATAGATTTTTAATATCACTTTTTCATGTGACAAAGGAGAAAAATAGGGAAAGTAATGTATCACTTAAGGAGCTATTTTTTGTTACAAGAACAAGACGCCCTAAACGTTCATACAAAGACTCGAATGAAGACTCCATGAGTAAAATTGTACGAATATTACATACTTTCAATTTTTTTTTACACCTTTGTTTGTTCGTGATTTCTATTTACTTGAATTTGTTTTGTTAGGCTGAAATGGAGGATATTGATTACTGCAGACATGTTAGCAGCACTGTGAGTTTCATTAACGTTTTTCTTAAAATTTCATAGCAGTAGATCTTTGTCGCAAGTTCAATTTAAAGTATATTTTTGTGATTGCATTAATCGTGTAGCTATAAATTTTATTATTGTTGAGAGAACAGAGAAAGTTGATGAATCGACGTCTATGCATAAAACCTGCCCGTCTGGAAATCATACTAGTTCTACAAATGAAATATAATGTTATTACTCTCTAGCACAATGAATTATATGGTTGCTGCCAGTGTTAGTATGTACACTTCTGCTTGTATTGATTTTATTGAAGCATGCTCTTTAGCCCATGCCAACTCTTCAGACCATTTTGTGCTGCCTCTTTTGATGGATAGTTTCTGCCATATCCTTTGGGAGAAGGTACAAGTATAATATAAGTATTGATGTGTTTCTGGTTCTGCATATGCAGTGTATACTAAGAGATTAATAATATATTGTTATGGCTCACATGTTTAATGTTTCCCATACTATGCAGTAAGCCGCGAGAATAAGATTAACAATATTTCCTTAAAGTTCACATGTTTAACCTTCCATATAGTTCTATTTTACTAGTTCTCAGTATTTATGAATTTCAAGTCTCGTTTTTATACTTAGATCCTTGAATTTTAAATTGATTATGAATTTCTTGTTGGATATATTTCTGATGTGTAGCCTCTTGTCCTGGTGCTACCGAAATTAGTTAGATTGCACTCTTTTTCTTAGATTTGTCACGACCTTCTTTGGGACATCTTATAAGTTTTTACATGGTTTACCCGTTATCAAGACTTTTATTTGACGGGATGAATCTCACATGGATATTGATACCACCACTGATGATTAGACCGTCAAAAGTTTATTCTGATTTCTTTATCAAGACAATGAAGGCATGCCTTGGGTGGATTGAGTTGATATCTTTGGAACTTAAAATGTGTTGTAGAAGTCTTTTGTTTTTTTGACATTGAAAACTTGTGTTTAAACTCTTGAACGGTCAAAAATTACTCTGTATTTTTCTTTATTTGAAATTACTTGACCTTGGATTTTACAGTGAATTTGAATGTGTATATATATATATATATATATATATATAATATGTGCACGATATATTGCTTTATACAGTATTGTTGCATATAATTTTTGTTCATATTAATATTATTGTAGATTGAAATAGCCCTAGAATAACTATATATAACAGTAGCCAAATATAATTTACACAATAGTGCAGAAAATTGTCCCAATGGTACTATAACCATTGCAATAGACAAGAGAAAATTGTTGCAATTAATGTATAAAAAAATGTTGCATAAGACACTATAGTAACGGTTTGTTAAATGCCACAATAGGGGTTAGAACTGTTGCCATACATTAAAGTAAGAACTGATGCAATGCTAATATAACTGTTGCATACGATACTATAAGGACCGTTACAAAATGTCCCAATATGTCCTAAAACTGTTGCAATACTTTAAAGTAAGAACCGTTGCGATGATAAAATAAGTGTAGCAATTACTTAATAGGATGGCATAAACTATCCATCAAAAGAGGCAGCACAAGATGGTCTGAATATTTGGCATGGGCTAAAGAGCATGCTTCAATAAAATCAGTACAAGCAGAAGTGTACAGAATAACACTAGCAGCAACAATATAATTCATTCTGCTAGAGAGTAATCAATATATATTTCATTTGTAGAACTAGTATGATTTCAAGACGGGCAGGTTTTATGCATAAACATGGATTCATCAACTTTCTCAGTTCTCTCAACAATAATAAAATTTATAGCTACACGATTACTGCAATCACAAAAATATACTTTAAATTTAACTTGCGACAAAGATCTAGTGCAAAGAAATTTTAAGAAAAACCTTGATGAAACTCACAGTGCTGCTAACATGTCTGCATTAATCAATATGCTCCATTTCAGCCTAACAAAACAAATTCAAGTAAATTGAAATTACGAGCAAGCAAAGGTCTAAAAAGAAAATGCAAGAATGTAATATTCGTACAATTTTTCTGATGGATAGTTTCTGCCATATCCTTTGTGAGATGGTACAAGCATAATATAAGTATTGATGTGTTTCTGGTTCTGCATATGCAATGTATATTAAGAGATTAATAATATATTGTTATGGTTCACAAGTTTAATGTTTCCCATACTATGCAGTGAGCCGCGTGAATAAGATTAACAGTATTCCCTTAAGGTTCACATGTTTGACGTTTCTCATAGTTCTATTTTACTAGTTCTCTGTATTTATGAATTTCAAGTCTCCTTTTTATACGTAGATACTTGAATTTCAAATTGATTCTGAATTTCTTGTTGGAAATAATTCTGATGTGTAGCCTCTTGTCCTGGTGCTACCAAAATTAGTTAGATTGCACTCTTTTTCTTAGATTTGTCACAAACTTCTTTGGGACATATTATAAATTTTTACATGGTTTACCCGTTATCAACAATTTTCTTTGACAAGATGAATCTCACATGGAGATTGATACTACCAGTGATGATTAGATCATCAAAAGTTTATTCTGATTTTGTTGCTTAATAGAAATATGTATTTGTGGGTGTGTATTACTTCAGTTTTCTCTTATGCTTTCCATTGATACATGTTCCTCGGCTGCTGTCTTTCATGATGTGTTGTTGCATCTTGTGACCAACTAATTTCTTAAGCCTGACAATCTCTTTCATTTTTACCAGGTTTTGAATATACGTAGTTAGACGAATTCTATAATCGTTGAAATCTTGTAGAAATGTTTAGTTTCAGTTTCCATTTTATGCCTTGGTAAGGAGTTTTTCTACTTTCGTATTTTTTGCCACTGCACATTTTGGTTATTATGCATTATTGCTTTTCAAGTACTATCATTTTCTAATTCATTTTCCATACCATTTGCAGGAAGGAAAGGTGGACAAAAGGATTAAAACAATGAAGGCACGCCATGGGCGGATTGAGTTGATATCTTTGGAACTTAACATGTGTTCTAGAAGTCTTTTGTTTTTTGGACATTGAAAACTTGTGTTTAACCTCTTGAATTGTCAAAAATTACTGTGTATTTTTCTTTATTTGATATTACCTAACCTTGGACGTTACATTGAATTTGAATGTATATATATATATATATATATAGTGTGTGTGTGTGTGCGCATGATATATTGCTTTATGCAGTATTGTTGCATATAATTTTGGTTCAAATTACTTTTATTGTAGATTGCAATAGCCCTAGAATAACAATATATAGCAGTAGCCAAATATAGTTTACACAATATTGCAGAAAACTGTCCCAATGGTACTATAACCATTGCAATAGACAAGAGAAAATTGTTGCAATTAATGTATAAAAAGTGTTGCATAAGATACTATAGTAACGGTTTGTTAAATGCCACAATATGGGTTAGAACTGTTGCCATACATTAAAGTAAGAACTGATGCAATGCTAATATAAGTGTTGCATACGATACTATAAGGACGGTTACAAAATGTCCTAATATGTCCTAAAACTGTTGCAATACTTTAAAGTAAGAACTGTTGCGATGATAAAATAAGTATTGCAATTATTTTATAGGAACGGTGTGACAAACTGTCCCAATAGAGAGTTACAACTGTTGCTATACATTATAAGTATAAACATAATTTTTTTTATGTGCAGAAAATGGCTAAAATCAAATCTAGGAATCGAAAAAAGTTGGTGAACCCACACACTGCTGGCAAAATAAGTTTTGCTTTAGTCCACAATAATCTGTTATGTTTTCTCCTTCTTTATCCAATCTTAACTTGTTAGTTTAAATAGATTTTTGATATCACTTTTTCATGTGACAAAGGAGAAAAAAAGGGAAAGTAATGTATCACTTAAGGAGCTATTTTTTATTACAAGAACAAGACGCCCTGCACGTTCATACAAAGACTCGAATGAAGACTCCATGAGTAAAATTGTACGAATATTACATATTTGCAAATTTTTTTAAGAATTGTTTGTTCGTGATTTCTATTTTTTTGAATTTGTTTTGTTAGGCAAAAATGAAGGATATTGATTAGTGCAGACATGTTAGCAGCACTGTGAGTTTCATAAATGTTTTGCTTAAAATTTCTTTGCACTAGATTTTTTCGCAAGTTCAATTTAAAGTATATTTTTGTGACTGCAGTAATCGTATATCTATAAATTTTATTATTGTTGAGAGAACAGAGAAGGTTGATGAATCCATGTCTATGCATAAAACCTGCTCGTCTGGAAATAACACTAGTTCTACAAATGAAATATAATGTGATTACTCTCTAGCAAAATGAATTATATTGTTGCTGCCAGTGTTAGTATGTACACTTCTACTAGTATTGATCTTATTGAAGCATCCTCTTTAGCCCATGCCAACTCTTCAGACCATCTTGTGCTGCCTCTTTTGATGGATAGTTTCTGCCATCTCCTTTGTGAGAAGGTACAAGCATAATATAAGTATTCATGTGTTTCTGATTTTGCATATGCAGTGAATATTAAGAGATTAATAATATATTGTTATGGCTCACATGTTTAATGTTTCCCATACTATGCAGTGGGCCGTGAGAATAAGATTAACAATATTCCCTTAAGTTTCACATGTTTAACGTTTCTCATAGTTCTATTTTACTAGTTCTCACTATTTATGAATTTCAAGTCTCCTTTTTATACTTAGATCCTTGAATTTCAAATTGATTCTGAATTTCTTGTTGGATATAATTCGGATGTGTAGCATCTTGTCCTGGCGCTACCGAAATTAGTTAGATTGCACTCTTTTTCTTATATTTTTCACAACCTTCTTTAGGACATCTTATAAGTTTATACATGGTTTACCCGTTATCAAGACATTTCTTTGACGGGATGAATCTCACGTGGAGATTGATAATACCATTGATGATTAGACCATCAAAAGTTTATTCTGATTTTGTTGCTTAACAGAAATATGTATTTGTGGGTGTGTATTACTTCAATTTTCTCTGATGCATTCTATTGATACTTGTTCCTTGGCTGTTGTCTTTCATGATGTGTTGCTGAAACTTGTGACAAACTAATTTCTTAAGCCTGACAATCTCTTTCCTTTTTTTCTGTTTGAGTATATACGTATTCTATAATAGTTGAAATCTTGTAGAAATGTTTAGTTTCAGCTTTCTTTTTGTGCCTTTGTAAGGAGTTTTTCTATTTTTGTATTTTTTGCCACTACTCATTTCTGTCATTATACATTATCGATTTTCAAGTATTATTATTTTCCAATTCATTTGCAGGAAGGGAAGGTGGACAAAGGGATTAAACCAATGAAGGCACGCCTTTGGCGGATTGAGTTGATATCTTTGGAACTTAACATGTGTTCTAGAAGTCGTTTTTTTTTGGACATTGAAAACATGTGTATAACCTCTTCAACGGTAAAAAATTACTATGTATTTTTATTTATTTGATATTACCTGACCTTGGATGTTACATTGAATTTGAATGTGTATATATATATATATAGTGTGTGTGTGCGCATGATATATTGCTTTATGCAGTATTGTTGCATATAATTTTGGTTCAAATTACTCTTAGTGTAGATTGCAATATTCGTAGAATAACTATATATATCAGTAGCCAAATATAATTTACACAATAGTGTAGAAAATTGTCCCAATGGTACTATAACCAATGCAATAGACAAGAGAAAATTCTTGCAATTAATGTATAAAAAAGTGTTGCATAAGACACTATAGTAACGGTTTGTTAAATCCCACAATAGAGGTTAGAACTGTTGCCATACATTAAAGTAAGAACTGATGCAATGCTAATATAAGTGTTGCATAAGATAGTCTAACCACAGTTACAAAACGTCCCAATATGTCCTAAAACTGTTGTAATACTTTAAAGTAAGAACCGTTGCGATGATAAAATAAGTGTTGTAATTACTTAATAGGAGGGCAGAAACAATCCATAAAAGGAGGCAGCACAAGATGGTCTGAAGAGTTGGTATGGGCTAAAGAGCATGCTTCAATAAAATCAATACTAGCAGAAGTAAACAGACTAACACTGGCAGCAACAATATAATTCATTTTGCTAGAGAGTAATCACATTATATTTCATTTGTAGAACTAGTATGCTTTCCAGACGGGCAGGTTTTATGCATAGACATGGATTCATCAACTGTCACAGTTCTCTGAACAATAATAAAATTTATAGCTACACAATTACTGCAATCACAAAATGTACTTTAAATTTAACTTGCGACAAAGATTTAGTGCAAAGAAATTTTAAGAAAAACCTTTATGAAACTCACAGTACTACTAACATGTCTGCACTAATCAATATCCTCCATTTCAGCCTAACAAAACAAATTCAAGTAAATAGAAATCACAATAAAACAAAGGTCTAAAAACAAATTACAAGTATGCAATATTCCTACAATTTTATTGATGGATAGTTTCTACCATATCCTTTGCGAGAAGGTACAAGCGTAATATAAGTATTGATGTGTTTCTGGTTCTGCATATGCAGTGTATATTAAGAGATAAATAATATATTATTATGGTTTACATGTTTAATGTTTCCCATACTACGCAGTGAACCGCGAGAATACGATCAACATTATTCCCTCAAGGTTCACATGTTTAACGTTTCTCATAGTTCTATTTTACTATCTCTCAGTATTTATGAATTACAAGTCTTCTTTTTATACTTAGATCCTTGAATTTCAAATTGATTCTGAATTTCTTGTTGGATATAATTCTGATGTGTAGCCTCTTGTCCTGGCACTACCGAAATTAGTTAGATTGCACTCTTTTTCTTAGATTTGTCACAACCTTCTTTGGGACATCTTATAAGTTTTTACATGGTTTACCCGTTATCAAGACTTTTCTTTGATGGGATGAATCTCACATGGAGATCGCTACCACAACTGATGATTAGCCCATCAAAAGTTTATTTTGATTTTGTTGCTTAATAGAAATATGTATTTTATGGGTGTTTATTACATCAGTTTTTTCTTATGCTTTATATTGATACTTGTTCCTCGGCTGCTGTCTTTCATGATGTGTTGCTGAAACTTGTGACCAACTAATTTCTTAAGCCTGACAATCTCTTTCCTCTCTATCAGTATGAGTATATACGTAGTCAGACGTATTCTATAATAGTTGAAATCTTGTAGAAATGTTTAGTTTCAGCTTTCTTTTTATGCCTTTGTAAGGAATTTTTCTATTTTCGTATATTTTGCCACTACACATTTTTGTCATTATACATTATTGATTTTCAAGTATTATTATTTTCTAATTCATTTTTAATACCATTTGCAGGAAGGGAAGGTGGACAAAGGGATTAAAACAACGAAGGCACGCCTTGGGCGGATTGAGTTGATATCTTTGGAACTTAACATGTGTTCTAGAAGTCTTATGTTTTTTGGACATTGAAAACTTGTGTTTAACCTCGTGTACGGTAAAAAATTACTGTGTATTTTTCTTTATTTGATATTTCTTGACCTTGGATGTTACATTGAATTTGAATGTGTATATATATATAGGTATATATAGTGTGTGTGTGTTAGCATGATATATTGCTTGATGCAGTATTGTTGCATAAAATTTTGGTTTAATTACTCTTAGGCTAGATTGCAATAGCCGTAGAATAACTATATATAGTTGTAGCCAAATATAATTTACACAATAGTGTAGAAAATTGTCCCAATGGTACTATAACCATTGGAATAGACAACAGAAAATTGTTGCAATTAATGTATAAATAGAAAATTGTCGGAATTAATGTATAAAAAAGTGTTGCATAAGACACTATAGTAACGGTTTGTTAAATGCCACAATAGAGGTTAGAACTATTGCCATAAATTAAAGTAAGAACTGATATAATGCTAATATAATTGTTGCATAAGATACTCTAACGGCGATTACAAAATGTCCCAATATGTCCTAAAACTGTTGCAATACTTTAAAGTAAGAACTGTTACGATGATAAAATTAGTGTTGCAATTACTTAATAGGATGGCAAAAACTATCCATCAAAAAAGGCAGCACAAGATGGTCTAAAGAGTTGGCATGGGCTAAAGAGCATTCTTCAATAAAATCAATACTAGCAGAAGTGTACAGACTAACACTGGCAGCAATAATATAATTCATTTTGCTAGAGAGTAATCACATTATATATATCATTTGTAGAACTAGTATGCTTTTTTGACGGGCAGGTGTTATGCATAGACATGGATTCATCAACTTTCTCTGTTCTCTCAACAATAATAAAATTTATAGATACACGATTACTGCAATCACAAAAATATTGTTTAAATTTAACTTGCGACAAAGTTCTAGTGGAAAGAAATTTTAAGAAAAACCTTTATGAAACTCACAGTACTGCTAACATGTCTGCACTAATCAATATTCTCCATTTCAGCCTAACAAAACAAATTAAAGTAAATAGAAATCACGATAAAACAAAGGTCTAAATACAAATTGCAAGTATGTAATGTTCCTACAATTTTACTGATGGATAGTTTTTGCCCTATCCTTTGTGAGAAGGTACAAGCATAATATAAGTATTGATGTGTTTCTGGTTCTGCATATACAGTTTATATTAAGAGATTAATAATATATTATTATGGTTTACATGTTTAATGTTTCCCATACTATGTAGTTATCCGCGAGAATAAGATTAACATTATTCCCTTAAGGTTCACATGTTTAACGTTTCTCACAGTTCTATTTAACTAGTTCTTAGTATTTATGAATTTCAAGTCTCCTTTTTATACCTAGGTTCTTGAATTTCAAATTGATTCTGAGTTTCTTGTTGGATATAATTTTGATGTGTAGCCTCTTGTCCTGGTGCTACCGAAATTAGTTAGGTTGCACTCTCTTTCTTAGATTTGTCATAACCTTCTTTGGGACATCTGATAAGTTTTTACATGGTTTACCTGTTATCAAGACATTTATTTGACGGGATGAATCTCACATGAAGATTGATACCACCACTGATGATTAGACCATCAAAAGTTTATTCTGATTTTGTTGCTTAATAGAAATATGTATTTGTGGGTGTGTATTACTTCACTTTTCTCTTATGCTTTCTATTGATACTTGTTCCTCGGCTGCTTTCTTTCATGATGTGTTGCTGAAACTTGTGACCAACTAATTTCTTAAGCCTGCCAATCTCTTTCCTTTTTATCAGTTTGAGTATATACGTAATTAGACGTATTCTATAATAGTTGAAATCAGGTAGAAATGTTTAGTTTCAGCTTTATTTTTATGCCTTTGTAGGGAGTTTTTCTATTTTCACATTTTTTGCCACTACACATTTTTGTCATTATACATTATTGATTTTCAAGATTTATTATTTTCTAATTCATTTTTAATACCATTTGCAGGAAGGGAAGGTGGACAAAGGGATTAAAACAATGAAGGCACGCCTTGGGTGGATTAAGTTGATATCTTTGGAACTTAGCATGTGTTCTAGAAGTCTTTTGGTTTTTGGACATTGAAAACTTGTGTTTAACCTCTTGAACGGTAAAAAATTACTATGTATTTTTCTTTATTTGATATTACTTGACCTTCGATGTTACATTGAATATGAATGTGTATATATATATATATATAGTGTGTGTGCGCATGATATATTGCTTTATGCAGTATTGTTGCATATAATTTTGTTTCAAATTACTCTTTGTGTAGATTCCAATAGCCCTAGAATAACCATATATAGCAGTAGCCAAATATAATTTACGCAATAGTGTACAAAATTGTCCCAATGGTACTATAACCATAATAGACAAGATAAAATTCTTGCAATTAATGTATAAAAAAGTGTTGCATAAGACACTATAGTAACGGTTTGTTAAAAGCCACAATAGAGGTTAGAATTGTTGCCATATATTAAAGTAAGAGCTGAAGCAATCCTAATATAAGTGTTGCATCAGATACTCTAACGACGGTTTCAAAATGTCCCAATATGTCCTAAAACTGTTGCAATACTTTAAAGTAAGAAACATTGTGATGATAAAATAAGTGTTGCATTTATTTAATAGGATGGCAGAAACTATCCATCAAAAGAAGCAGCACAAGATGGTGTGAAGAGTTGGCATGGGCTAAAGAGCATGCTTCAATAAAATCAATACTAGCAGAAGTGTACAGACTAACACTAGTAGCAATAATATAATTCATTTTGCTAGAGAGTAATCACATAATATTTCATTTGTAGAATTAGTATGCATTCCAGACAGGCAGGTTTTAAGCATAGACATGGATTCAACAACTTTCCCTGTTCTCTCAACAATAATAAAATTTATAGCTACACGATTACTACAATCACAAAAATATACTTTAAATTTAACTTGCGACAAAGATCTAGTGCAAAGAAATTTTAAGAAAAACCTTTATGAAACTCACAGTACTACTGACATGTCTACCCTAATAAATATCCTCCATTTCAGCCTAACAAAAGAAATTCAAGTAAATAGAAATCACGAAAAAACAAAGGTCTAAAAACAAATTGCAAGTATGTAATATTCCTACAATTTTACTGATGGATAGTTTCTGCCATATCCTTTGTGAGAAGGTACAAGCATAATATAAGTATTGATGTGTTTCTGGTTCTCCATATGCAGTGTATATTAAGAGATTAATAATATATTATTATGGTTTACATGTTTAATGTTTCCCATACTATGCAGTGAGCCGCGAGAATAAGATTAACATTATTCCCTTAAGGTTCACATGTTTAACGTTTCTCATAGTTTTATGTTATTAGTTCTCAGTATTTATGAATTTGAAGTCTCCTTTTAATACTTAGGTTCTTGAATTTCAAATTGATTCTGAATTTCTTATTGGATATAATTTTGATGTGTAGCCTCTTATCTTGGAGCTACCGAAAATAGTTAGGTTGCACTCTTTTTCTTATATTTGTCTCAACCTTCTTTGGGACATCTGATAAGTTTTTACATGATTTACCCGTTATCATGACTTCTCTTTGATGGGATGAATCTCACATGGAGATTGATACCACCACTGATGATTAGACCATCAAAAGTTTATTCTGATTTTGTTGCTTAGCAGAAATTTGTTTTTGTGGGTGTGTATTACTTCAGTTTTCTCTTATGCTTTCTATTGATACTTGTTCCTCGGCTGTTGTCTTTCATGATATGTTGCTGAAACTTGTGACCAACTAATTTCTTAAGCCTGACAATCTCTTTCCTTTTTATCAGTTTGAGTATATACGTAGTTAGACGTATTCTGTAATAGTTGAAATCTTGTAGAAATGTTTAGTTTCAGCTTTCTTTTTATGCCTTTGTCAGGAGTTTTTCTATTCTCGTATTTTTTCCACTGCACATTTTTGTCATTATACATTATTGATTTTCAAGTATTATTATTTTCTTATTCATTTTTAATACCATTTGTAGGAAGGGAAGGTGGACAAAGGGATTAAAACAATGAAGGCACGCCTTTGGCGAATTGAGTTGATATCTTTGGAACTTAATTTATTTTCTAGAGGTCTTTTATTTTTTGGACATTGAAAACTTGTGTTCAACCTCTTGAACGTTCAAAAATTATTGTGTATTTTTCTTTATTTGATATTAATTGACCTTGGATGTTACATTGAATATGAATGTGTATATATATAGTGTGAGTGTGCATGATATATTGCTTTATGCAGTATTGTTGCATATAATTTTGGTTCAAATTACTCTTAGTGTAGATTGCAATAGCCTTAGAATAACAACATATAGCAGTAGCCAAATATAATTTACACAATAGTGTAGAAAATTGTCCCAATAGTACTATAACCATTGCAATAGACAAGAGAAAATTGTTGTAATTAATTTACAAAAAAGTGTTTCATAAGACACTATAGTAACGGTTTGTTAAATGCCACAATAGAGGTTAGAACTGTTGCCATACATTAAACTAAGAACTAATGTAATGCTAATATAAGTGTTGCATAAGATACTATAACAACGGTTACAAAATGTCCCAATATGTCCTAAAACTGTTGTAGTACTTTAAAGTAAGAACCGTTGCGATAATAAAATAAGTGTTGCAATTACTTAATAGGATGACAAAAACTATCCATCAAAAGAGGCAGCACAAGATGGTCTGAAGTGTTGGCATAGGCTAAAGAGCATGCTTCAATAAAATCAATACCAGCAGAAGTGTACAGACTAACTCTGGCAGCAACAATATAATTCATTTTGCTTGAGAGTAATGACATTATATTTCATTTGTATAACTAGTACTCTTTCCAGACGGGCAGGTTTTATGCATAGACATGGATTCATCAACTTTCTCTGTTCTCTCAACAATAATAAAATTTATAGTTACAGGATTACTGCAAACACAATAACATACTTCAAATTTAACCTGCGACAAAGATCTAGTGCAAAGAAATTTTAAGAAAAACCTTTATGAAACTCACAGTACTGCTAACATGTCTGCACTAATCAATATCCTCCATTTCAGCCTAACAAAACAAATTCAATTAGATAGAAATCACGTTAAAACAAAGGTCTAAAAACAAGTATTGATGGATAGTTTCTGCCATATCCTTTGTGAGAAGGTACAAGCATAATATAAGTATTGATGTGTTTCTGGTTCTGCATATGCAGCGTATATTAAGAGATTAGTAATATATTATTATGGTTTACATGTTTAATGTTTCCCATAGTATACAGTGAGCCGCGAGAATAGGATTAACATTATTCCCTTAAGGTTCACATGTTTAACGTTTCTCATAGTTCTATTTTACTAGTTCTCAGTATTTATGAATTACATGTCTTCTTTTTATACTTATATCCTTGAATTTCAAATTGATTCTGAATTTCTCGTTGGATATAATTCTGATATGTAGCCTCTTGTCCGGGCACTACCGAAATTAGTTAGATTGCACTCTTTTTCTTACATTTGTCACAATCTTCTTTGGGACATATTATAAGTTTTTACATGGTTTACCCGTCATGTAGACTTTTCTTTGACGGGATGAATCTCACATGGAGATTGATACCACCACTGATGATTAGACCATCAAAAGTTTATTCTGATTTTGTTGCTTAACAGAAATATGTATTTGTGGGTGTGTATTACTTCAGTTTTCTCTTATGCTTTCTATTGATACTTCTTCCGCGGCTGTTGTCATTCATGCTGTGTTGCTGAAACTTTTGACCAACTAATTTCTTATGCCTGACAATCTCTTTCCTTTTTATCAGTTTGAGTATATACGTAGTTAGACGTATTCTATAATAGTTGAAATCTTGTAGAAATGTTTAGTTTCAGTTTTCTTTTTATGCCTTTATAAGGAGTTTATCTATTTTCGTATTTTTTGCCACTACACATTTTTGTCATTATACATTATTGATTTTCAAGTATTATTATTTTCTATTACATTTTTAATACCATTTGCAGGAAGGGAAGGTGTACAAGGGGATTAAAACAATGAAGGCACGCCTTGGGTGAATTGAGTTGATATCTTTGGAACTTAACATGTGTTCTAGAAGTCTTTTGTTTTTTGGACATTGAAAACTTGTGTTTAACCTCTTGAACGGTAAAAAATTACTGTGTATTTTTCTTTATTTGATATTACTTGACCTTGGTTGTTACATTGAATTTGAATGTGTGTGTGTATATATATATATATATAGTGTGAGTGTGCATGATATATTTCTTTATGAAGTATTGTCGCATATAATTTTGGTTCAAATTACTCTTAGTGTAGATTGCAATAGCCGTCGAATAACTATATATAGCAGTAGCCAAATATAATTTACACAATAGTGTAGAAAATTGTCCCAATGGTACTACAACCATTGCAATAGACAAGAGAAAATTGTTGCAATTAATGTATCAAAAGGTGTTGCATAAGACACTATAGTAACGGTTTGGTAAATGCCACAATAGAGGTTAGAACTGCTGCCATATATTAAAGTAAGAACTGATGCAATGATAATATAAGTGTTGCTTAAGATACTTTAACGACGGTTACAAAATGTCCCAATATGTCCTAAAACTGTTGCAATACTTTAAAGTAAGAACCATTGCGATAATAAAATAAGAGTTGCAATTACTTATTAGGATGGCAAAAACTATCCATCAAAAGAGGCAGCTCAAGATGGTCTGAAGAGTTGGCATGGGCTAAAGAGCATGCTTAAATAAAATCAATACTAGCAGAAGTGTACAGACTAACTCTGGCAGCAACAATATAATTCATTTTACTAGAGAGTAATTACATTATATTTCGTTTGTAAAACTTGTACGCTTTCCAGACGGGCAGGTTTTATGCATAGACATGGATTCATCAACTTTCTCTGTTCTCTCAACATTAATAAAATTTATAGCTACACGATTACTGCAAACACAATAAAATACTTCAAATTTAACCTGCGACAAAGATCTAATGCAAAGAAATTTTAAGAAAAACATTTATGAAACTCACAGTACTGCTAACATGTCTGCACCAATCAATATCCTCCATTTCAGCCTAACAAAACAAATTCAGCTCAACAGAAATATGTATTTGTGGGTATGTATTACTTCAGTTTTCTCTTATGCTTTCTATTGATACTTCTTCCTCGACTGCTCTCTTTCTTGATGTGTTGCTTAATCTTATGACCAATTAATTTCTTAAGCCTGACAGTCTCTTTCATTTTTATTAGTTTTAGTATATACGTAGTTAGACGTATTCTATAATAGTTGAAATCTCATAGAAATGTTTATCTTCAGCTTCCTTTTTATGCCTTAGTAAGGAGTTTTTCTACTTTCGTATTTTTTGCCACTGCACATTTTTTTCATTATGCATTATTGCTTTTCAAGTATTATCATTTTCTAATTCATATTTAATTCCATTTGCTGGAAGGGAAGGTGGACAAAGGGATTAAAACAATGAAGGCATGCCTTGGACGGATTGAGTTAATTTCTTTGGAACTTAACATGTGTTCTAGAAGTATTTTATTTTTTGGACATTGAAAACTTGTGTTTAACCTCTTGAACGGTAAAAAATTACTGTTTATTTTTCTTTATTTGATAATACTTGACCTTGGACGTTACATTGAATTTGAATGTGTGTGTGTGTGTGTATATATATATAGTGTGTGTGTGTGCATGATATATTGCTTTATGCAGTATTGGTGCATATAATTTTGGTTCAAATTACTCTTATTGTAGATTGCAATAGCCCTAGAATAACTATATATAGAAGTAGCCAAATATAATTTACACAATAGTGCAGAAAACTGTCCCAATGGTACTATAACCATTGCAATGGACAAGAGAAAATTGTGACAATTAATGTATAAAAAAGTGTTGCATAAGACTAATAGTAACGGTTTGTTTAATGCCACAATAGGGGTTAGAACTACTGCCATACATTAAAGTAAGAATTGATGCAATGCTAATATAAGTGTTGCATCAGATACTATAGGGACGGTTACCAAATGTCCCAATATGTCCTAAAACTGTTTCAATACTTTAAAGTAAGAACCGTTGCGATGATAAAATAAGTATTGCATTTACTTAATAGGAACGGTTTGACAAACCGTTCCAATAGAAAGCTAGAACTGTTACTATACATTAAAAGTTTAAACGACAATTTTTTTATTTGCAGAAAATTGCTGAAACCAAATCTAGGAATCGAAAAAAGTTGATGAAACCACACACTGCTGGCAAAATATGTTTTGCTTTAGTCCGCAATAATCTGCTGTGTTTTCTGCTTCTTTATCAAATCTTAACTTGTTAGTTTAAATAGATTTTTAATATCACTTTTTCATGTTACAAAGGACAAAAAAAGGGAAAGTAATGTATCACTTAAGGAGCTATTTTTTGTTACAAGAACAAGACGCCCTAAACATTCATACAACAACTCGAATGAAGACTCCATCAGTAAAAATGTACGAATATTTCATAATTGCCGTTTTTTTAGACCTTTGTTTGTTCGTGATTTCTATTTACTTGAATTTTTTTTGTTAGGCCGAAATGGAGGATACTGATTAGTGCATACATGTTAGCAGCACTGTGAGTTTCATAAAGGTTTTTCTTAAAATTTCTTTGCACTAGATCTTTGTCGCAGGTTCAATTTAAAGTATATTTTTGTGATTTCAGTAATCATGTACCTATAAATTTTATTATTATTGAGAGAACAGAGAAAGTTGATGAACCCATGTCTATGCCTAAAACCCGCCCGTCTGGAAATTATACTAGTTCTACAAATGAAATATAAAGTGATTACTCTCTAGCAAAATGAATTATATTGTTGCTTCCAGTGTTAGTGTGTACATTTCTGCTTGTATTGATTTTATTGAAGCATGCTTTTTAGCCCATGCCAACTCTTCAGACCATCTTGTGTTGCCTCTTTTGATGGATAGTTTCTGCCATATCCATTGTGAGAAGGTACAAACATAATATAAGTATTGATGTGTTTCTAGTTCTGCATATGCAGTGCATATTAAGAAATTAATAATATATTATTATGGTTCACATGTTTAATGTTTCCCATACTATGCAATGAGCCGCGAGAATAAGATTAACAATATACCCTTAAGGTTCACATATTTAACGTTTCTCATAGTTCTATTTTACTAGTTCTCAGTATTTATGAATTTCAAGTCTCCTTTTTGTACTTAGATCCTTGAATTTCAAATTGATTCTGAATTTCTTGTTGGATATAATTTTGATGTGTAGCCTCTTGTCCTGGTGCTACCGAAATTAGTTAGATTGCACTCTTTTCCTTAAATTTGTCTCAACCTTCTTTTGGACATCTTATAAGTGTTTACATGGTGTACCCGTTATCAAGACTTTTCTTTGACAGGATGAATCTCACATGGAGATTGATACCACCACTGATGATTAGACCATCAAAAGTTTATTCTGATTTTGTTGCTTAACAGAAATATGTATTTATGAGTGTGTATTACTTCAGTTTTCACTTATGCTTTCTATTGATACTTGTTCCTCGGCTAGTGTCTTTCATGCTATGTTGCTGAATCTTATGACCAACTAATTTCTTCAGCCTGACAGTCTCTGTCATTTTTATCAGTTTTAGTATATACGTAGTTAGAGCTATTCTATAATAGTAGAAATCTTGTAGAAATGTTTAGTTTCAGCTTCCTTTTTATGCCTTAGTAAGGTGTTTTTCTTCTTTCTTATTTTTTGCCACTGCACATTTTTGTCATTATGCAATATTCCTTTTCAAGTATTATCATTTTCTAATTCATTTTTAATACCATTTGCAGGAAGTGAAGGTGGACAAAGGGATTAAAACAATGTAGGTACGCCTTGGCGGATTGAATTGATATCTTTGGAACTTAACATGTGTTCTAGAAGTCTTTTGTTTTTTGGACATTGAAAACTAGTGTTTAACCTCTTGAACTGTCAAAAATTACTGTGTATTTTTCTTTATTTGATATTACTTGACCTTGGACGTTACATTGAATTTGAATGTGTGTATATATATATAGTGTATGTGTGCATGATATATTGTTTTATGCAGTATTGTTGCATATAATTTTGGTTCAAATTACACTTATTGTCCATTGCAATAGCCCTAGAATAACTATATATAGCAGTAGCCAAATATAATTTACACAATAGTGCAGAAAACTGTCCCAATGGTACTATAACCACTGCAATAGACAAGAGACAATTGTTGCAAATAATGTATAAAAAAGTGGTGCATAAGACACTATAGTAACGGTTTGTTAAATGCCACAATAGGGGTTAGAACTGTTGCCATACATTAAAGTAAGAACTGATGTAATGCTAATATAAGTGTTGCATAAGATACTATAAGGATAGTTAAAAATGTCCCAATATGTCCTAAAACTGTTGCATTACTTTAAAGTAATATCCGTTGCGATGAGAAAATTAGTGTTGCAATTACTTAATAGGAACGGTTTGACAAACTGTCCCAATTGAGAGTTAGAACTGTTGCTATACATTAGAAGTATAAACTGTTGCAATAGGAACTTTTATCGAAACAGTTTTACAAACTGTCGCACTAGACCGTTGCGACAAAGCTTTAGCAACAAGATTTGTTGGGAGGGTTGCTGAAATTGTCCCAATAGGGTTATAGCAACAAAATTCCTATCTACAACAACATAACTTGAACTGTTGTCATAGGACTTATTTATAGCAGTGATTTAAACTATCAATCAACAATACCCAACAGCTAAATCAACCCATAATCACAAAATCACACTCCAAGAATTGGGAGTTTAGCTAGACATCATAAAAAGATAAAAATTGTTACCAAATTGTGTTTCCATCAACTAGCTAAGATTAATATTGTCTTTACAAAGGTCTAAGATGAAGAATCTTCAACACCCACTTCCAATTTCTCAGAAATGGAAATCTTCAAATCTTCGAAGCTAAGGAAATATTGTCTGTCTATTCTCAGTTCTAAGCTCTCTACTTCAAAACTAAATTGTAATCAATGAAATTCTAACTGCATACTAACCTAAATATTCAAAATTGTATTTATAGTCGCCAAAAATATGCTGCGAAGGTTCATTTGGCGTAGTATGTCCGGATTGCCGATCCACTCGGCGATCCACCCTTTGGTTAATCTATCGTCTTATTGCTTTGCCCTTGAGCAACTTCAAGTTCTGTAACTTTGGGCGATCTAGCACTGCATCGCGGAACCGTTCTCCGACTCACCGACTGCTCCTTTCTATCGCCCACTTGATTTTCTCCGTCAGGGCCTGGCATACTTGAACTTTAGGCGAGATCATGATCATTCGGCGACTCGCCCAATGGATTAGGCAATCATCAAGCCTTATTTTCTTTGTTCTTTCAGCTGCCTTGTTCGTTTTTGCTCATTAGTGTCCATGCTTTGTTCCTTAATCCAAATACCTGAAAATCAAGGATTTACCTCAGTTATTAGCACAAAATATGCATTTGAGCACACTAAATCTATTCAAATAAAGCCCTAAATGAGTCCAAATCATGGACTTATCAGTTCTCCTCGAGGATCGTCCGCAACCCATCAGTTTTCAACTTGTTAAGTAGTCGGGGAGGAGGAACCACTGGTAGTAGAGCTACAGGAGGTGCCGGATCTGGCACTGTATCTAGTGGAGAGGAAGCTGCTGGGACTCTAGCTGAGTCAGGACGAGATCTAGCACAGATCTCCGCTCTCCGCGATAGTAATCGTTGGTCATCCTCCTACTTAGATAATGCAGCTTGGGATTTAAAGGCTACTCTATCGCTGTCGGAGTTGTGCTCCAAAACCTCAGATGTTGGCCTCTTGCCTTTGCCATTACTTCCTTTTGGAGGCTCTGTTCTTCCCTTTTTAGGAGGGTTAGATCCTCCTACATTTATAACAATGCCCCATGCTCTTTTACGGGGCGGTATGTCTAGGTTGGTTCTATCCATATCTGCAAAAACATCAAAAAGACTTAGGAACAGTTCAAGCAAATGCACAGAAAAATGGTTGCAGAAAGACTCACTGATCAGGTCGGCGAGTCGCCGAATCTCTTTAGTGAGCAAGATCTCGGTTCACCAAAAGGATTGGCTCATAATTTCCCAGAAAAATTGGCATGTTAGTGATGGAAAGAGCCTTTCGGTGAGAAAGGACTAGCCCGTCAAAAGTTATAGTGCATTTTACGGGTTAGGGGCGCAGAAAGGGCGATCAAGAACTTTCGGTGAGTCGCAGAGGGCACTCATCGAACTCAGGCTTCTCACCGAAAGTTACAGAACCTAAACTCAAATTTAGCAAGAAATTAAAGGAGATAAGGGGGAATTCAGTGATCGACCGAGTGTTCGGCGAGCTCGACCCAACTCGCCAAATGGCCCACCGTGCCTACTTTGAACTCCAACTTCCAAATTCAACCCCACAACCCTTGAAAACAAACTAAAAACATGCACCCATTCAATTAAACTTGGACCCATTACTACCCATTCCCCCGGGATACTCAGACTTCTCCCAATTTGGCCAAATTTGGCCATTTGACGACTTTTGCCCTTAAGAATGACGTCAACCGCTCAATCAGTGGACAAATTATGTCATTTGGCACAAATTCGGGCTACTTAGACTTCACCCGACTAGACCCAACAACACTTAATCAACACCCCATAATTTTAATCACTTTTAAGGCATAAAAAATTGGGAAATCAACAATAAAGGCATTCTAGGCACTATATTAGAATTAAAAAAGGCACACATATACGAAATTACGATCAGAGAGGCCCAGCACACATTACTAAGATAAAGATAGTTGCATATGAGTAAAAACAGCTTAAATAGAAATTTGAGGTTCGGAAAACCAACCTTAAAAGCCAAATAAACAAGTTTATAAGCTAGGTGGCAAAGAATACAACTCCAAACACACAAATAAATTACTAATACGAGATGAAAATACAAGACAATAGGAAAATGCAGAACGGATGTGAGTTTGGGAAGTTTAAAAGTCGGGGAATGTGAATGATTTTGAACTTTTAAACTTTTGGGCCTTAAAACCGTCCAGTTCTCCCCCATTCAGCGACATACGTTTTACTCGGCGACACGCCGAGTGGGTACTTACCTCGCCAAGTTTTATAGGACCTCTAGTTAATATAGGGGTCCAAATGGTGGACAAAATCGTGATCGCCAACCTGGTCGGCTATTCGCCAATTTGCTCCTGGGCTCGCCGAGTTTTACAGACTCCAATTCCAAATTGTCTTGAGTCTAACGGCTGTCCAAGTCGAGCTCGCCGACCTCTTCGATGAGTCGCCGATTGGACTTTTAGCTCGCCAATTTGCATTTTTTGAACACATTCCAAACTTTAACCTGCACAATCAACACACCATTATTTCCAACTCAAAAAGAAAGAAAATAAAAACTTAGGTTGCCTTCCAAGCAGCACCTTAGTTAATGTTGCGGCACGATGCAAGTCCACGCTCAAACATCATTTTTTGGGGTTGGCCATAGTGTCACTAGACAACCCTCCTTGTTGTCTCGGGTTTAAATGAGACGAGGTATGAACCATTTGGGTCTCAAACTATTTGATAAAGACGGAATAGGAGGTAAGCATCTGTCTAAGGGTCGACACCTCTTCCTTCATCTCTTTTAAAATATTTTCTGACCCCTCAACCTTGTTTAGAATATGATAAAGAATATACTCCAACCGACCTCCCTTAGAATCCTTTGGCTTTTGGCGCTCGTGGGGAGGAATGTACCTATCCTTCTCCCCATCCTTTTCTTTCCAAGCGGGGTTTCAATCCCTTCATTCTCTATCATGATCTCTCCAACCTTCATCCTTCCTCTAACCTTGGTTACCACCCTGCCTCAGGTAGTTTGCACGAAAACCACTTCCTTGGTTGGCTAGGAAATTCACCACCTTGTTGTACAAGGCTTCAAACATGGCCTCTTTGGGGTTAACACACCCAACACCCACGACATTGACACTCCTAGCATAAGCTCCCATGACATTTTTAGACAAAATTTCAAGTTCGGTCATGATTTTAGCCATATTTTGACCTCTCTCTTGGTCTTTTTCCATTTTCTCCTTGGTTAATTTGAAAGTGAGGGGAGAGACCTGGTCTGCGCGGGTGTACCATGCCCAGTTGATAGTGGTCATGCCATCCAAGAGCTGAGCCGCTATCACACAAGGTTGCTGCATCAAACCTCCAGGAGAAAGTTTGTAACGACCCTAAATTCTAGAAGGATGAACTAGAGCTTGACGAAGGTCGCTTTGAGTTAGTTTTGGGTTATGAGTTGTTAGATATTTTCCTGAGTCATGGATGAGGGGTTTAAGGGTCAAACGTCGAGCTACCATTCCCCATGGACCACCCTAGGTGTCCTTGAGGAGGACCTGAAGTCTAACCCCAAGACCCCAATGAACCATGATGTTCGGCCATAATGGGGTGACCTACGGAAGGGGTCCAAGCCCTGTAAGTCCATCCACTCCCCATGGATGGCCTCCGTAGGTCATGGCCCCCAAATCTACCACTTTGAACTTGTTGACAGAGGAAAAATATGGTCCGTGACCCCATCCATGGACCGTGGATGGGGGTTTCGTTAACCATTCCAACAATCTGTCAATGGTTCGGCCAAGTGTAGGGGTGGATTGGTAAATTCACCCTAAGTCCTAATTAGTATTTGGACGGTTATTTTAAAATATTAGTATATTTTAAAAGTATTAAAACAATAAAATACTAGTTTACATTTCATTATTCAAATTCCCCAAATCAAATCCCTCCATCTCAGAATATCTTTTCTCTAGAACTCCGTTGAAGACCAAGAGAAGGAGAAGATTTAGGGCTTGAGGAGGAAGGCTAATTGAGTAGATTTTCGTGGAATTCATCTATTAAGGTATGACGATCCTCATCTAGGGGTAGCTTTCACCCCTAGAGTCCATTCAAAATCAATTTTAAAGTTTTCAAGTTTCTCAAAAAACCTAGATTTTACTCAAAATCATGGGTTCTTTCATCAAACATTTTCAAATGGTTTCTAATGACAAAGTATGATTGAATTAGTGTTTAATTGATGATTTATGATGAAAATACTCGATGAACCCATGAATTCTCTCAATTCCTAAATTGTACCTTTATGAAGTGGGTTTGTTGATAATGAATGCATGTGAATCGAAATTGCCTAAATTTCTTTGGATTATTGAAGTACAGCATTACCCATGGCCTAATTGTAGTTTATTATTGGTGTGTTGGTGATTTAAAGTATGACCCTTGAAGGGCAAGTTATGATCAATTACTTGTTGAATTAGAATTCTGAATTAGATGTTGATCCACTTGAAAGTTGGAGGTGTTTATTTACTATGTATATTGTGGTATTTAATTGATGAATATATTCCTTGCACCCTACATGTGGAGGTTAATGTATAATGGTGATATGATGCATGTGTGTGATCTAAATGAATGAATAATGATCATGTCTAGAAGCTAATTGTGTTAGGATTGAATGTTATCTTTCTATTAACATTTGTGAATGATGATGATTATGTGAAAGGCTATTCTCACATACACACACACTTGAATGAAGAATGAATGAAGTTTAATGATAATGTTAATGATGAAGTACTTATTGAAAGGCTATTCTCAATTGTACTCTAATGAATGATAATGATGTGTTGATTGAAAGGATATTCTCGATCTTACACTAATGAATGATAATGGGATTCTTAGTTGAAAGGATTTTCTCATCTATGAATCTATGAGCTATCCAATTAATGTTGTGATAAGATGGATGCTTATCCATGAGTTGAGGCGGAGTATCTAATAGCAACCTCATGAGATGGGTGCTCATCCATGAGTTGAGGTGGGGTATCTAGTAACAATATCTTCTCCCATAATAATGAACTAAAGTAATGAATGTTAACTACTCTATGGGAATGTAGGCTAAGCACCGAAAGGATATTGAATGAGATGGATACTCATCCATGAGTTGAGGTGGGTTATCTAGTAGCAATATCTTGGGGTGGATGCTCATTTGTGAGTTTAGATGGAGTATCTTATAGCAACCTTCTTGTCCCATAACTATGTGCCCACATAGGATAGCTAGTGGATCCACTTAAGCTAAATACTGGTTTTCCTTAGGCAAGTAGATCAACCCTTATGATGTGGGAAAGTACATCGGATTCCATGCTCTAGCTCTCATGGTCTATGTCGGTTAAACTCTTATTCCCATCATGTGAGATGTGCATTATAGTTTCTTGAGGAGTTCTATTAAGTGTGGGTAGTAGTATGGGATGATATCCGTACATGGCACGAGTAGGCTTCAAGAGGGATATAGTGAGTGCTCTAAGTCTTAATGACTAATGAATGAAATTCCTCTAAATGAAGCTAATAAAGAATGTTGAGTTGAATATCTAATGTAGTGATGCATGCTATACTTGGATTATATTATGATTTACTTCTTTGTGATGACTTATTGTATTTGATTGTGCCATGCCTATGGTGACTTCAAAGGAGTAATTAGTGTGAGTAGTAGTACGGGATGCTACTTGAACATTGCACAAGTATGTCTTAGGGGTTGTCTTAGTTGATGATCCTTGTGTGATGAAATAACTTGTTAAGGATTAGGTCTCTTGTGTATGAGTATTATTGAAAATGGAAAGGTTTAATGGTAAATTCCCTTTTGGTGACCTTGATGTGGTACCCTGGTGTGTATGGTGGTATGGGATGCTATCAATACATTACATAAGGTATAGAATGAGTGCTACTTGAGGTGAAGGCTAAATGTGAAGGTAAAGAGTAACATGTTAATATTGCTCAAATGTGATGTTGTGACTTGTATGATGATTATATTTGTATTTGATATCTCTTATGCTATTGTTCATGATATTTCTAAAAAGCGGCATTATGCATGGTTTCCAACCAAAATGTCCCTTTTAAAGCATGTTTTTGCGTGGTCATCATACTTAGTACATTTTTTGTGTGCTAATCCATATTTTCTTTACCTTTATGAACTCTAGGGATTGGCACTCAATTTGGTTTTCCCTAGTCAAGCTTGGAGTAGAGTTCTCCAAGATATTTTGGGTATGTCCTCATAGATCGAGGACAAGGACTTTTAATGTTTCTAGTTCTTTCACATTTTAAGACTATTGTTCAAATTTCTATTATAAAGGGTTGTGTCCCTATTTTATTCAAGATTGTATCTAAGATGGACATGTGAGATATAGACTTCCACTTGCATTTAAATGTTTCAAATGTCTTTAGATTGTATGGTTTCTGAATAAAAAGTTTTAAATTCCGTACTATTACTATTACCTATGCAATGAATAAGCTATGAGGCTTGCATAAGAAACCTTCGGGGTCGAGTACGGTGTGCCACATCTAGGGGCGAGCCTTGGGTCGTGACAAACATGGTATTAGAGCATAAGGTTTTGGGAAGTTTTATAGGATTAATGTCTCAGAAGCTATGTCTAGTTGAGTCTTGTTCATCGGTGTGAGTCGCGACACATCTATGAGCAAGAGGTTATAAGACGTTAGAAAGTTACACTTCTTTCATATTTTTGAAGTCGTGCCTTAGAGTTTAGCTCTATAAGTGTCCTTTTCTTAACCATTCTCTTGTGTTTATAGGATATGAAAACAAGGGCAAACCCAAGGAGGGTGGAAGAGGAGAATATGGATGGGGGAGTTCCTCCCCAAGGTCCTCAAGGTGACCAAGTTCCTCTAGGCAATCAAGGAAATCAAGTTCTGGTGGATCCCCCGTCTATGACCAATGAGGATATTAGGTCAGCTCTATTCACAATGGCTCAACTCTTAACTACTTAAGATCAAGCCATGACGACCCTAGCTAATAGGGATGTGGGGCCTAGAGTGAATGCTAATGAGAGTTCTTTAGCTTTGAGATTAAGGGGTTTATCTAGAATGATTCCCCCCGAGTTTCTAGGTTCCAAGGTAGAAGAAGATCCCTAAAGGTTTGTTGATAAGGTTAGCAAGATACTTAGTGCAATGGGGGTGTCTTCGGAGGAGAAGGCGGAGTTAGCCGCCTACCAACTAAAAGATGTGGCTCAAATTTAGTATGAACAATGGAAGGGTGAGAGGCCTAGAGAAGTGAGTCCCATAAATTGGGAGGTGTTCAAAGAGGCATTACTTGATAGAGTTTTCCCCTTAAAGTTGAGGGAACAAAAATTGGTAGAATTCATGAACCTCCATCAAGGGGGTATGAGTGTGAAGGAGTACTCTCTCAAGCTCACCCAACTATCCAAATATGCTCCAACCTTAGTGGAAAACTCTAGGGCTAGAATGAATAAGTTTGTGATGGGAGTGTCCAGTTTTGTGGAAGAAGAATGTCGTATGGTAATGCTCCATCATGACATGGATATATCAAGGCTCATGATATATGCTCAAAAAATTAAGTATACAAAACTTAAGAAAATGAATAAGGAGGTAAAAAGGGTTAGGCCCGAAGAACAAAGTCAAACAAAGGTCCAAAAACAGGTTCTACAACCAAGAGTCCCCAATTATCAACAATGATAGGGTGTCTAACCCTAGTTCACAAGGAGGGAGAGGAAGTGGTTCTTCTTTTGAAATATCTATATGTGCAAAGTGTGGAAAGAAACATTTGGGTAAGTGCCTTGCCGGCACGGATGGGTTCTTTTGGTGTCGAAACAAGGGGCATAAGATGAGAGATTGCCCAACACTCTCGGCAAAAGGAAGAGAGGATAAGCAAGCTTCTCTTGGTCGCCTAGATCCTAATGCAACAAAGAATAGTCATTTTTATGCTCTTCAAGCTAACAAGGGCAAATGATCTAATCCGGATGAATGTACCGGTAAGTAATAGTTCCTTATGGTTGTGAATGTTATATTGAGGCTCCTATGTCATTTTCATGTTAGCCTTAGTTGGGTTTACTCCTAAGTGGGGGATAGTAAGTTTGTGAGATTTTTGATATCCTTATCTCTTTCCATCTATTGCTATTCAAGCTTGAGACTAACAGTTCCTTATAGCTTGTTTCATGTTTTTGAGTCATGTATGATATTGAGTTTCCATGGTATCCTTATGTTGTGCATGTTCTAGTTGAATTCTTGTTTCAATGAGAAAATGAGCTTTAAAATTGTGTTCCTCATGTTGATATTCATCTATAATGAGTTGTTTAAAGGCTTCATGTGTTGACTTGTTGAACATGCGTAATTGTGCTTTTGAGAGTAATTGCATAATGTGCCTAATAATATTGTGATGAGCATAATGTGAGTTGGAAAAGGTAATGCCTCCAATGTAATGAGAAATGAGAAGTGTTTATGCAGAATGAGTTTGTAGAAGTAGTTCCTAATTTCTTGTGTTGGATTGAGCTTATGGATGTGGAGTTGATGTTTCCTCCTAGTTTTGTGCATTTGTTCATGATGTTGCATGATTGATGGGCTGCTAGTCTTGATCCGTTAACCCCTTAATGTGTTTTAAAGTGTCATTCGAGGACGAATATTCATAAGTGGGGGATAATGTAACGACCGCAAAATCTAGTAGCTAGGTTGAACTCGAGCTTGACAAGTGGCGTTTTGAGTTAGTTTTGGGTTATGAGTTGTTTGACGTTGTCCCGAGTCATGGTTGATGAGTTTAGGGTCAAACGTCAAGGTACCACTTCCCATGGACCACCCTAGGGGTCCTTGAGTAAGACCTTAACTCTAACCCCAAGACCCCAATGAACCATGAAGTTTGGCCATAATGGGATCACCTACGGAAATGGTCCACACCCCGTAGGTCAATCCACACTCCGTGGATGGCCTGCGTAGGTCATGGCCCCAAAAACCACCTATCTGAACTTGTTGACGGAGGGACAGTATGGTCTATGACCCCATCCACAGACCGTGGATGGGGGCTTCGTAAACCATGCCTGCAATCTGTTAATTGTTCGACCAAGTGTAGGGGTGGATTGGTAAATTCACCCCTATTCCTAAGAAGTCTTTGGACAGTTAATTTAAGTATATTAGGATAGTTTAAGATTATTAAAACAATAAAATACTATTTTAGATTTCATTATTCAAATTCCCCAAATCAAACCCCTCCCTCTCAAAATATCTTCTCCCTAGAACTCCATTAAAGACCAAGAGAAGGAGAAGACTTAGGGCTTGAAGAGGAAGTCTCATTGAGTAGATTTTCGGGCAATTCATCCATTAGGGTATGGTGATCCTTCATATAGGGGTAGCTTTCACCCCTAGAGTCCATTCAAAATTAATTTCAAATTTCTCAAAAACCCTATATTTTACTCAATCTAACAGGATCTTTCATCAAATGTTTTCAAATGGTTTCTAATGACAAAGTATGATTGAATTACTTTTTAATTGATGATTTATGATGAAAATACTCTATGAACCCATGAATTCTCTTAATTCCTAAATTTTACCTTTGTGTAGTGGGTTTGTTGATGATGATTGCATGTGAATCCAAATTGCCTAAATTGCTTTGGATTATTGAAGTATATCATTACCCATGCCCTAATTGTAGTATATTATTGGTGTGTTGGTGATTTGGAGTATGACCCTTTAAGGGCAAGTTATGATCAATTACTTGTTGAATTAGAATTGTGAATTAGAAGTTGATCCACTTGAAAGGTGGAGGTGTTTATTTACTATATATATTGTGGTATTGAATTGATGAATATATTCCTTGTACCATACATATGGAGGTTAATGTATAATGGTGATATGATGCATGTGTGTGATCTAAATGAATGAATGATGATCATGTCTAGAAGCTAATTATGTTAGCATTTAATGTTATCACTCTATTAATACTTATGAATTATGATGATTATGTGAAAGGCTATTCTCACATACACACACACTTAAATGAAGAATGAATGAAATTCAATGATAATGTTAATGATGAAGCACTTATTGAATAGCTATTCTCAATTGTACTCTAATGAATGATATTGACGTGTTTATAGAAAGGATATTATCGATCTTACACTAATGAATGATAATGGGATTCTTAGTTGAAAGGATTTTCTCATCTTTGAATCTATGAGTTATCCAATGAATGATTGGATGGGATGGGTGCTGATCCGTGAGTTGAGGCGGAGTATATAGTATCAATCTCTTGAGATGGGTGCTCATCCGTGCGTTGAGGCGGGGTATAGAGTAACAATCTCTAATCCCATAATAATGAATAAAGTAATGAATGTTAACTACACTATGGGAATGTAGGCTAAGCACTGAGAGGATATTGAATGAGATGGATACTCATCAATGAGTTGAGGCGGGGCATCTAGTAGCAATCTCTTGGGGTGGATGCTCATCCGTGAGTTGAGGCGGAGTATATTGTAGAAACCTCTTTGTCCCATAACTATGTTCCCACATAGGATAGCTAGTGGATCCACTTAAGCGAAATACCGGTTTACCTTAGAAAAGTAGACCAACCTTTACGATATGGGATAGTACATCAGATTCCATCATCTAGCTCTCATGGTCTATGTCAGTTAAACACTTATTCTCATCATGGGAGATGTGCATTATAGTTTCTTGAGGAGTTCTATGAAGTGTGGGTAGTAGTATGGGATGCTATCCATATATGGCACGAGTAGGCTTCAAGAGGGCTATAGTGAGTTCTCTAAGTCTTAATGACTAATGAATGAAAGTCCTCTAAATGATGCTAATAAAGAATGTTGATTTGAATGTCTAATGTAATGATGAATGACATACTTGGATTGTATTATGATTTACTTCCTTGTTATGACTTATTGTATTTGACTGTGCCTTGCCTATGTTGACTTCAAATGAGTACTTAGTGTGAGTAGTAGTATGGGATGCTACTTTCACATTGCACAAGTATGCCTAAGGGGTTGTCTTAGGTGATGGTCCTTATGTGATGAAATAACTTGTTAAGGATTAGGTCTCTTGTGTATGAGTATTATTGTAAATGGAAAGGTTGAATGGTAATTTCACTTTTGGTGACCTTAATGTAGTACCTTGGTGTGGATGGTTGTATGGGACGCTATCCGTACATTGCACAAGGTATAGCATGAGGGTTACTTGAGGTGAAGGCTAAATGTGAAGGTAAAGAGTTACATGTTGATATTTCTCAAATGTGATGTTGTGACTTGTATGATGATTATATTTGTATTTGATGTCTCTTATGCTATTGTTCATGATATTTCTAAAAAGTGGCATAATGCATGGTTTCCAACCAAATGTCCCTTTTAAAGCATGTTTTTGCATGGTCATCATACTTAGTACATTTTTTGTGTGCTAACCCATATATTCCTTTCCTTTATGAAGTGTAGGGATTGGCACTCAATTTGGTTCTCCCTAGTCAAGCTTGGAATAGAGTTCTCCAAGATATTTTGGGTATGTCCTCATAGATCGAGGAAAAGGACTTTTGATGTTTCTAGTTCTTTCACATTTTAAGACTATTGTTAAGATTTTTTTTGTAAAGGGCCATGTCCCTATTTTGTTCAAGATTGTGTCTAAGATGGCCATGTGAGATATAGACTTCCGCTTGCGTTTAAATGTTTTCGAATATCTTTAGATTGTATAGTTTTTGAATTAAGAGTTTTAAATTCCGTACTATTTCTATTACCTATGCAATGAATGATCTATGAGGCTTGTATAAGTCCCCTTCGGGGTCAAGTAAGCAGTGTCACATCTAGGGGCTAGCCTTGGGTCGTGACAAAGTTGGTTAACAACACCCTTATTTACCAAATCAAGGCTTCTGTAAAAATAGAGCAGCAACACATTGTTAGGTAAACCATGAGTTTGTCTTTGCAGCACTAACTTCTTGAATCGTAGCAAAGTTTCATGAATTTGCTCGCCCTCCAAACGTTTGAAGCTCTAAATGCTATCCCGAAGTGTCATCATCTTCAAATGAGGGAAAAATCGCACTTGAAATGCGGTGATAAGTTCTTCCCACGAAGTGATTGAGTCTCGTGGCAATTCTGCCTGCTACTTGCACCATTCCCCCATTACAGAAAATGGGAACAATCTCAACAGGACCGACTCTTGGAATATGTTCTTGAAGGAACATCAACAAAATTTCTAATATGCTCATGGGGATCCTCATGAGCTAAACCACCAAATAGCCCCTTCAAATTCAAGAGTTGTAGCATAGTGCTAGTAATGTAGAACACAACGTTCCCTTCAACTGGCGGCAAGCGAATGGCACCATTTCCACCCATAAGACGAGGATCATTAGCATTAGGCGCGTTGATATCGTTGAGGTTGCCGATGTCATGTTGGTGGCCTACTAGGCTACCATTGCTTCCGTTCACACTCATACTCTCTGTTTCAAAACACAAACAAGTAAACCAAAACTAAAAATAGGTAGATTCAACTATGAATAACAAGATCAAAATTCAACTTAACTAAAGAATCTTAACCAACACCACTCCCCAGCAGCGGCGCCATTTTGATTTGATTAACATTATCAAATACACTTCATCCAATTCTAAGCGTCAACGATCGTTAGTCAGAATATAACCCAACTAAATGAGTTGGGGTGGAATCCCACAGGGAGTGGTACGTGTTTATGATTTAATAGGAAAGTACAAATATGCTCAAGTCAATCATAGGAATAGACATTATCGAATAAAAACATACTTCAAATAGGGGGTGACATGAATGTCAAATAACAGGGGGGTTTTGATTGTAATTATCAACTACAACAACAACAAATAACAAGGAATAACAATAAGGAGACGGGTTCTTAGGATGTGATTCGATTATTGGCTAATGTAGAAAAATTAGTAATTGCAATTATTATAAAATAGTTGTAAATTAGTGAATAGGCTAGACTATAGAGGAGGTAAACTTTCTCTCGAACAGTTCACCCCGAATCAAGTCGGTTTGTCTCGAACACCGACAAGCAAGCAATTAAGAACATCCTACGCCTTAGTCCATTCACTCTCTCAAGCTGAATGCGTGGAAAAGGGTTTAAGATTAACTCTCTCGAGTTGAATCCATGACAACCCAATACCCACAGACCATCAATCAATAATCTTGGTTTTAAAACCTATCTCTCGAGCAAGCTAAAAACACGAAGGTAGAATTGCATTTGCAACTATAATCCTTTAATTTTAACCACAATTAATAATTGAAACCGCTTCTAAACATCATTTAAACTAACAATTAGCAATACCCAACAGTTAAATCAACCCATAATCAAATAATCACACCCAAGGAATTGAGGTTTTAGCTAGACATCATAAAAAGATAAAAATCATTACCAAATTGTGTTTCCATCAACTGGGTAAGATTAACTTCGTCTTTACAAAGGTCCAAATTGAAGAATCTCAAAGACCCATTTCCAATTTCTCAGAAATGAAAAACTTCAATTCTTCAAAGTTAAGGAAAACGTAGTCTCAATACTCAGAGTTCTCTGTCAAAGATTAAAATATGATAGATTATGAATATCTCATTCAATAATGGTTACTAAACTAAATGTTCAAAAACGTATTTATAGTCGCAAAAAATATGCAATAAAGGACCAAGCGGCGGAGTAAGTCGGGATCGCCGATCACCTCAGCGATACGCCATTTGGTCGATTCCATTACCTTTTCTCTTTTTCCTTCAGCATCTTCAAGTTTAGTAACTTTGGGCGATCCAACACTGCATCACGGAACCACTCGGCGACACACCGACTTCTCCTTTCTCTCATTGACTTGTTTTTATCCTTCAGGGCTTGGCACACTAGAACTTTAGGCGAGGTAATGACCATTCAGCGACTCGCCAAATGGACATGGCGATAACCAGGCCTTCATTTCTTCCTTTTTTCAGCTCGCTTCATTCCTTTTTGCAAATTAGTGTCCATGCTTTGTTCCTCAATTCAAATACCTGGAAATCATGGATTTTACATCAGTTATTGGTACAAAATGAGCATTTGAAGACACTAAATCTATCAGAATAAATCCCTAAATGAGTCCAAATTGTGGACTCATCAGTGATATGGATATCTCACGTCTTATAGTGTATGCCCAACAAATTCTGTAGTTAGAACTCGAAAAGAAAATATCTAGGGAGAAAAAGAGGTCTAGATTGGAAAATGATAAGTCTTTTCATGATGAGTCTAATGGACATGGTCTCTCTAAGAATCGACAAAAGGTTTTCCATGCAAGGTTCTTTTTATACTCCTAAGTATAAGGAGGAAAGGGTGTTTAACCCTAAGCCTCAAGGAATTAGTAATGAGTCCCCATGGCCTGCTTGTGCAGGTGTGGTAAGAGACACGAGGATAGGTGTTTGGCTGATATAGAGGGTTGTTTTAGTTGTGGTGAAAGTGGCCACAAGATGAAAGATTGTCCCAATGCAAGGGCTACAATAAGAGAGGGTAAGCAAGTTGCCACTGTTGGTCCGGATGAGAGTTCTGAAAAGAAGAATAGGTTCTATGACCTCCAAGCTAAAAATGATCAAGAGTTATATCCTTATGTTTCTACCGGTATGTGTTTTATACTTTAGTAAATTTCGGATTACTTGCCTTTTGTGACTTATTATGTTTGGCCTTGAAGTTGCCTTTAGTATGAATGATGTTTAGAAGAGTTCCTATAGACTTACACTCAAGAGTGAGATGGTGTGCCTATCTAGCAATGTTATTTTGTGTTTATATGTTTCCATGATTTCCTTATATGCATGTTCATGAAAAAGCTTAGGCCTTGATAGAAATGACTTATGTGCATTATTTTCCTCATGTTGTAGTGCATTGAGTATAAGTTGCCTATAGACCTCATGAGATGAATTAATGGGCATGCCTTAGTTTGGAGTTGAAAGATTCCTCCCTCAATAAATGCTTTCTGAGAGTAAATTGCATTTAGGCTCCATGAGTGTATGTTGAGCATGTTTTAGCTTTGAGATGATAGTTCCTCTTTGGATATTAGAAGATGTAGAATGTCATACATTTTTGGTTGATAGATGTAGTTCGTACTCCCTTCTGTGCATTGAATATATTAAGCTTGGAGTTGAAATTTTCCTCCTTGGTTGTGTGCATTTGGATTAATTGCATGCATGATGGGTTGCTAGTCTAGAGTTGTGACCTTAAGAGTGGTTTAGAATCGTCATTTTAGGACGAATGTCTCCAAGGGGGAGATATTATAATAACCCGTAGCTTAGTAGAACATTTAGGGTTTAGTTGAGGGCTACATGAGTCAAAGCTAAAACCAATATGCCAAGGAAAATGAGCAAGGCCCAAGCCAAAGGCCAAGGCTGCCCCAACCTTGGCAAACACTGCCCCAACTTTAGGGCCACCACCACGGCTCATCGAAGGCCTAATGAAGGTGCTTTATCTTTGTAGGAGGCAAGTCCTTGGGGCAAAGCCGTTGGACCATGGACTAAGGGCCACTTTACGGTGAGTAGTGAAGACGACATCCCGTTGGAAGGCTCGTGGTCATGCCATGAAATTTAGAGGCCAAGCCAAGTGTCCTAGCTACTGGTCAAAGGACCACGGTCAGTGGTGAGGACCATGAACCGTGGTGCCTCTCGTGAAGACTGGACAGTAGGCTGCCAAGTGTAGGTGATTTTGGGAAATTCTAAATTAGGTGGTTATTGAATGGGGTCGTGTTTCCTAGTCTTAAAACACCTATATAAGCTATTTTAACCCTTTAATCACCCAATTAAGTCATTATTTCCCGAAGACTGAAATCAAATTCCCAAAATACTCTCCTCTCAAATATTTCTCTCTCTAAGACTTGAAGAAGAAGATAGAACTAGAAGCCTGGGTCAAGAAACAGACTCCATTGTTTCAAGCTTTAAGAGACTTTGTATCCAAGGTATGTTAGCTTATTCATCCATAGATTCTTCAATCTATGAATCCCCCTAGAATTCCCCCAATTTGATGAAGAATTCCCCAATTCAAGTTAAGGTTTCTTCAATGTTGTGTGTTATGTTGTATGTTGACCCAATTGAGGGGTTATTGATTGTTTATGATAGAATTAGTAGTGAATCATGTTATTATGATGAATTTACATGTTTCTATGGCTAACCCTAATCTAATTTATAGAATTGAAGTAATGTGGGTTTGTGCCATGAAAAGTGAAATTTAGGATTCATAGATGATTTTCTAGAAGTGATGACTTGTGTAGTAATTGTTCATGAATGAAATCTTGTAGACATGAATTGAATAAGATTATAGTATATATATGATGAATCATTACTAGTAAAGCTTGAGATTGAACTTATATGATAATTTATGACAAGAATCATTTGATAATTAAGAATGTGATTAGAATGCCTTGAAATCTAGACATGCATTATAATTGTAAGAACTAAAGTTTTGAGAGTAAGGCTTGTAGTGAGGCATGTTGATTCCTAGGGCTTTGAGAGTAAAGCTAATATGTTGACTTCTATATGCTTAAAAACACTTCGAGAGTGAAGTGTCTATGATCATGATATGTTGTTGTTTTGTTGAAAGGACATTCTAACACACACACCTATGTATGAATATGATATGATGTGAAAGGTTTTCTCACATAGAATGATTCTAGGTTGAAATGCTTACTCATCTAAAATTAATCATGCATGTTAGACTAGAATAGCTTGAAGTTGTGACATAATATCCCTTCATGAATAGCTTGACTTGGTAAGATAAGACCATGTTTGGTAGCTTGAGTTAGGAGTTCTCATAGTAGCCTTGGATTCAGAAACCATACTCTCCTAAGGGTAGATTGCATTAGCATCATACAATGCTTGCATGGTAGCATGACTTGGTTAGGCCAAGACCATTTTATGGTAGCTAGGATGGAACATTTTTACCCTTCCTAGAATAGCTAGGAGTTGCATGATAATATGTCTTTCCATGGTAGCTTGATCTAATCCAATATGGTGACTATTCTTTGGTAGCTTGATCTAGCCTATTAGAGTGCCATTCCTTGGTAGTCTAGAATGATGAATACTAATAGTTGATGTATGATAGCCTAAAGGAGTACTTAGCATGGATATGATTATGGGGTCTTATTTATGCATTGCACAAGTATAACTTTAAGCTATTTATGAAGTATGTCTCTTATGTGTTGCATGATTAGCTTGGATTAAGTAATAGTACTTTTCTTTGGTAGCCTTGAATAGGTGGTTTTTACCATTCAGGAGTAATAACTTGTCTTGGACTAAGCAAAGAGGTACCCTTCCATGACTATTATGAACATGAGGGACAACTCCCTAATCCAAGTAGCATGTGTATGATGAAACTAGATTACTTCAAGGAATTATTTAATGCATATCCTAATATGAGATTTGCCTATATGATATATGCTTAGCTTGAAAAGTTGCCATAGTTGTTTTTCTTTGATATGTTGACTAAAGCTGAGAGATTCCCTTGTCTATAAGTACTTAGCCTAGGTGGGATTATGGGGTCTCATCTATGCATTGCACAAGTATGGCTTGAAGGTTACTTAGAAGTTTCTCTTTCTAATATGAAGGTCTATGTAGAGACCATGTTATGAATATGTTGTATTTCCGATGTGATCGGATTATGCCTTATGTTGACCTATGCTCCTACTATGTCTATTTTGGAGATTATGCTTATGATTATGTTATTGTCTCATATGCTTATGACTTATGTCTTTTGTTGGCTAACATTTTTGTTATGCTCTTATGATGTTATGCTAGCTATCATATTTAGTACATTTAGTACTAACACATACTCTTGTCTACATTCTCATCAAATGTAGGGTCCGGTGATTTGAGTTTCATTCTTAAAGAATATATTTCTGGAAGTGCAAGGATTTGAAGACTTTGTGAGTCCTCATAGCATCGAGGATATAGTCACCATTTCCTTTATGTCTTTTATTTTCATGTTTTGAGACTATTGTATTGGCTGTGACCCAAGGGTATTGAAAGTTCTATTAGATGGTTTTAGACAAAATGTAGTAAGACTTCCGCTTGCTTTTATAAAATACTTCAATTGTATGGATAAAGTTTAAAATTTTCCGTACTTTTCTATTATCTTTTGTTATGATATGCTAAGGGCTTGTATAAGACCCCTTCGGGAGCAAGTACGTCATGTTACATCTAGGGTGTACTAATTTCACGTATCAGGACACTTTATTCAATACTAAGTGCCAACGATTGTTAGTCAGTAATATAACCTAACTAAGTGAGTTGGGTCGAATCCCACAGGGAATGGTTTGTTATTGAGAATCAATAGGCAAGTAAGAATATTCTCAAGTCAATCATAGTTAAAAACATTTACGAATAAAAGTATGGTTTAAATTAGGGGTGACACAAGTGTCAAATATCAGGGGGGTTTGTTTGTATTATCAACTACAACAACAAATTACACGAAAATAGCAAATATGGAGACGGGTTCTTGGGATGTGATTGGATCATGGGCAAAGGTAGAAAACCGGGTAATTGCAATTAATAATAAAAAGTTGTAAATCAGTGAATAATCTAGACTTTAGTGGGGATAAACTTTCTCTCAAACAATTTACCCCGAATCAAATTGGTTTCTCTCGAACACCAATAAGGAGCAATTAAGAACAGCCTTCGCTTTACTCCATTCACTCTCTCAAGCTGAATGTGTGGTAAAAGTCTTATGATTCACTCTCTCGAGCTGAACTCATGACAACCCAATACCCACAGACCATCAAATAAGTAATCTTGGTTTTAGAACCTCTCTCTCGAGCAAGCAAAAAACACGAAGGTAGAGTTGCATTTGCAACTACAACACATTAGATTAAGCCACAATTATTGAATGAAATCACTATTAAACAACATTTAAACTATTAATTAACAATTCCCCACTAGCTAACACTACAACAAATATGATTTATAGCTATGAAATTATTAGGTATGACATGAAATTCAACACTAATTGTTCATTTTTAGTGAAAAAAATTACTTTTTGTGCTTAAATATATGAGATACATACTTTTGGTGACGAAACATAAAAGTTCGAAGCAAAGTTTTGTCCACTAAAATTTCCCACCAAAAAATAAATTGGCGCCATTTATTGAGTACTGTTAGTCATGAATTTAAACTTATGAGTGACACATTATTTTGTCACTAATGATATATCTAATTCGTGACAAATTAATTTTTGTCGTAAAATTAATTAATCTTTGGACACAAAATAATTTCGTCTCAAAAACTATGTTGTTACAATAGTGACAAATTAGCGTTTGTAGTTAAATATAATAAGTTTTAGCTACAAAAATTTTTATTTAATTGTGACATTTATTTTCGTCACTAATAATATAAACAGTTGGTGACAATTATTTTATTGTTTCTAATCAACCTGGGATTTAGGGGCAACAAAAAATTGTCACAAAATATTTAAGGGGTTAAATAGCAACGACTTAAAATTTGTAGTTGAATAATTCAACTATTTTCTATAAAAAAGTTCATAGGTAAATACAAAACTTTCTTTGGCTACGATTGTTCATAATTAGAGAAAATGTCATAAATGGTCCCTGGACTATTGGAGTACGTCTAAAATAGTTGCTTAACTATATATTTATCATATTTAGACCTTTAACTATTCAAAATGTTACCAAGTTTCGTCTCTTAATCATGTACTTGCCATTTTATCTCCCTTAATTGTACACTTACTAGTTTTAGTCCTTTAAGTATTCAAAAATTTATCAAGTCCCTGACTATTTTTTATACAAATACTTTATATTTATTTTAATAGAAGTTATGTCTATTGAAATTACATCTTTAACCCATTTTCAGTTGTTTTTCTTTCCCGCTACTTTTTCTTCAAATTACTCTTAAGAAAAGCACCTTACCATAACGATTCAAAATAAAATTCATGGGAAAAGAAGATAGAAGTCATGATTTTTATTCAATGGAGGATGAAATGAAATATATCATTGTTGCTAATGACTTGAAAATGCTAAGTTTGATTATAAAAAGAAAAATTTTATTACATGTTAGGTCTAGAAAGAGATTTATTTGTATTTAAAAGAAATTGATTTCTTGCAATTAGAATAAAATTAAAAGTTCGTTACTCTCATATTTTGATTCCAAATTTGGTAGTCCAACCATTTTATTGAAGGGATTTTTTAAAAAAATTTTAGAAGTTGAAATTTATAAAATGGTAGATTTACAACTGTTTTTTAAGATTTGTTTTATTTTGAAATTGATCGATTTTATTATTCTGTTAAATTGATTCTATGTAGAGAAATTTGAATAATAAGATCAAATCTTTTATTTTATTTTATATGAAAAAAATTTAAAATCATGTTGATTATGCACCGTCAACCACTAAAGAAGGAAATATTTTAATTTGAATTGTTGAGATTTGGTTCTTTTCATAAGAGTAATTCGAAGAAAAAATAGCGGGGAGAGAAAAACAATTGAAAAATGGGTTAAACATTTAATTTCACGAAGTTATGAATTTTGTTAATATAAGCATAAGCTATTTGTATAAGAAATAGACAGAGATCAAACCTGATAAATTTTTGAATACTTAAAAAAAGACTAAAATTGGTAAGTGTATAGTTAATAGAGTAAACTTGATAATATTTGAGATAGTTAAAGGACTAAATCCGGTAAATGTATAGTTAAAAGACTATTTTAAACTACACATGCATTGTCTTTTTTCACAAGAGATCTTTTACAACTTTATACACTAACTGTGCACAAATGTATAGACTTGTATATACATGTATAATAGTGTAAAAAAGGTGTTTATATACACTTTTACATTGTTATATATATAATTAAACAACACATACACAACTAAATTGTAGATAATTTTTAGATAATGTACCTGCACTTTGTAAGTGTGTATAAACATGGATTATATATATTTATACTATAGGACACCTTTTAGTCATCACAAGTGTTGACACAAAATTTTAACCCTATGCAATTCGTGTTCATTATCAAGCTTCTTAAATTTTAAATGAAATAATCATTTTTGAAAAATTCAAAATAATTTAAATCTTTTCTCTAAATAGTTTTGTTAGTTTTCGACACAATATATTTTTAAAAATTGTTTAAAAATTGTGTTTAGTACAAATATGCTTGTACTTCCTTTAAATTAGTTAACTTTATTTTTATGTACAATTATTAATTCACTTATGTCTTAATAATTATTTTGTCTTGTTTAATTAAGAACCTCAAATAATTAATCGATAATTATTCATCTTATTTCTATTTTGATTGAATATAGCTAATTGATTCGATTTAGCTATATTTAAATTCCTTTGGCTAAATGTCTAATACAATAGGCCAGTTAATTCAGCTATATTTACAATCCTTCGACCACATTTTAAAGGGAAAATAGCCAAAAATACCCCTCAACCTTCATTTATTAGTTCACTTTACCTTTACCGAATGAAGTTATTCATACCCTCAGTTAAGAAACTTTTCACTCATACCCTCTAAATTAACGATTACCTCCAAATCGACCTCAGATCTCCAATTTCAATTTAAATTACCCATTTAAAACTGATTCCCTTTTTAATTTGGATCCGACCCACTAAATCAAATAATATTGGTGAAACTTCAAACTTTCTCCTCCCAATGTTGTCAAAAACAGAGATTTTGCAAATTAATGTATAACTCAATGTACATAAACCAAAAACAGAATTAAATAAAAACACCACTAGAGGAAACTGAAAAGCTACTGCCATCTTTAAATTGCTATTCAATTGAATATATATTTTAAAACATATTTGTCTTATTAAATGTTTAAATTTATTCAAATAATTATATACTTTAAAATTCATAATTTAAAAAATTATTATTATCAATATTATTGTTATTGTTATTATATTTATCGTTTGCTAAATTTGAAATAATTACTTTACTTATTTATTAAAGTGTCTATTATATTTAAATGTATTTATTTATGTGAAATTTATTTAATATTTGCCGTATACTATTAATCAAGTAAAAATTCATTTAATCTTATTTCAAATTATTTAAATTATAACCTATTTTATCTAATTTATTTTAATTCTAGCCTTTTATATTCAATCTGATGTTAATTCTAACCACTCAATTATTTCAATTTTATCCATCTCATATCAAATATGACCTAAATTTAAATCTAATTCCGACCGTTCATACATCCTGATCAAATCACAATCGTCCATCAAATCTTGATAATGATCCAAATTCGCTCAACCCTTTCTTTCCTATTTCAATCATCCTAAATCTAAATTTCTCATTCTTCTCACTTCTCAATAAGAACCACCAAGGCATTGCTGCATCTCTCTCCTCACTCACCGGCAACCACCATCCTCTCATTTGTCTCACCGCCGGTGGAACCCCACAAAATCACCGGTGAAACCCCATCCCCCTCTCCTCTCCTTGCCGCCATCTAAAAAGATATAATGTCGTTGCACGACGCATACACCTTGATTACCCAGACTTCATCAAGACCCCACTTCTCTATCACTTCATTGACTTCTTCAGACTTTCCCAAGTAGACATTTATATTTTGACCATTCACCATGAACCTCGTTCTTTCAATATACTCGAATTCAACTGCTCTATGTGGGAATACTTGAGTCACTTTGAAAGGCCCGGTCCACTTTGACTTGAGCTTGCAAGGGAACAAGCGCAACCTTGAGTTAATTAAGAGTACCAAATCACCGGGGACAAATTTTCGTTTGTCGATCTTTTGATCATGGTAAGTTTTCATGTTCTCTTTGTACAAGGATGAACTTTCACAAGCTTTGAGGTGAAACTCATCAAGCTCGTTAATCTCATTCAATATTTGACTTGATGCGGCGGCCTAATGAAAGTTCAGCTTTTCGAGTGCCCACATCCCTTTATGCTCTAACTTTATAGGCAAATGACAAGACTTCCCATATAGAAGTTTGTAGGGGGATATACCTATGGGAGTTTTGAATGCAGTGTGATAAGCCCATAGAGCATCATCAAGCCGTGTTGACCAATCAGTTATGTTGGCATTCACAGTCTTCGCAAGATTTTTCTTTATCTCTCTATCGACACTTCGACTTACCCACTAAACTATAGATGATAAGTAGTTGCTACGATGTGACGAACACCATACTTCTCAAGCAACGCCTTGAACAACTTATTGCAAAAGTGAGAACCTCCATCTCTTATTATTGCCCTTGGTGTACCAAATCTAGAGAAGATATTATTTTTCATAAATGCGGTGACACTCTTTCCTTCATGGTTTGAAAGCACAATTGCTTCCACCCATTTAGATAAATAGTCCAACGCACAAGAATATACTTCATACCATTCGTACTGACAAACGGCCCCATAAAGTCAAGACCCCAAATATCAAACAATTCAATCACTAATATCGGGTTCATTGGTAGTTCTTGCTTTCTTGAAATTCCTCCTTCCCTCTGACAACGATCATATGTTTTGGCAAAGTCATGTGCATCTTAGTGGATAGTTAGTCTATAATACCCACACATCAAGATTTTATGAACAGTTCGGATACCACTGTGGTGCCCACCCACAGGGGATGAATTACATGCCTCTAGTATACTCATCATTTCAACCTCAGGCACATAGCGACGAATAATCCCATCATCACAAATAATAAAAAAGTAAGGCTCTTCCCAAAATAATTTCTTACATCAGACATGAATTTTCTCCTTTGTTGGAATTATAGATCCGAAGGTACCAAATCACTTGACAAATAATTAGCAAAGTCTGCGAACCAAGGAATAAGGTCAGAAAAAGCAACCAATACAAGTTCAACAGGGAAGGCATCATTAATCTCGACTCCATCTTGTAACGTGATCATAGCTTCTTCTTCTAACCTCGACAAGTGATCGACGACTTGATTTTCTCTTCTCTTTCTATCTTTCAACTCAAAGTAGAACTCTTGCAACATTAATACCCATCTTATCAGTGTTGGTTTTGCATCATTCTTATACATAAGATACCTCAATGCAGAATGATCAGTATGCACAATGACATTAGTGCCAAGAAAATAGGACCGTGAAAGCTCCCTTGGTCCTTGCCTTAGTTTTATTTAGGCAGTCCACATGGTGGGTAAATAGGTAATTTTTGTAATTTTTATTATTAAGTCCAAATTAAATGGGTATATTTTATATTATTTTAATTATATATATAATGTATTTTAAGTCATTAAACACCCAAACTAAATCCCTTTCACAAAGACCCAAATCAAAATGAAAAGTTCATCTTCTTTACAATATTTCTCTGTCTAAAAACCCAAGAAGAAGAAGAGTAAAATTGAAGCTTGGGCTTGAAGAAATTAAGGGTTTTTCATCAAATATTTTCAAGATTCATCATTAAGGTATGGTATTTTTCATCTTTGGGTAGATTCCACCGTTAGAGCCCCTTCAAAAATTGATTTCAAAACTTACAATTTTCCCCAAATTCAAGGGTTTTGTTCAAAATTCATGGGTTCAATTTGAAAGTTATTTCAATGGTTGAATTATGATTGAATTGATGATTTATGGTTGAATTTTTGTGAAATTACCCAAAGAACCCATGGATCCCCTCTATTGCTAAATTGTGATCTTAATGTGGGTTAATTGATTTTAAAAGCATGTAAATGAGTCTTGTATGAATTCATTGAATTAATTAAATTGATTTATTACCCTTATCTAATATAGAAATTCTAGATTTTGGGTTGAATGTGATTCATGATTCTTGATGGGTAAATTATGAGAATTTTTCATGAATATGATAATTATGCATGTGCTTCAAGATTTATGTTGAGAATGAAGATTCTATGATTATGGTGTGATTGTTGTATTGATTGAAAGATAATTCTCCCCTATACCCTTAGACTTTATTATGCATAAATTATTATGACTATGATGATCATGTGAGGCATTGCTTGAGAGTAAGGCTTAGCTTGTAGCATGAAGATGACTTCTAGGGCTTTAATGATATAAGCTAAATTGACTAAACTAAGGATGTTAAGGCTTTAATAAGGAAGCTATTATGTATGTATAATTGTATATGGCATTGTTGTGGAAGGACTTCACCCACATGACCTATAATATGGGTACATGAGTTTATGCATGAAATGAATGGTTTACTTGAATCATTATATTCCCCTTATCTAATGTAGTTATTGTTGATGTTTGGGTTGTGTTTGATTCATAACCCTTGAATGGCAAATTATTAGGGTTTGTACATGTTTATAAGAATTGTTTATGAGTTTGTGATTCATTTAGAAGGTGAAGATACTACAGTTATAATGTTATGTGCATGTTTTATGAACACTTTGAGAGTGAAGTGTCTATGATGATAATGTTGTTGTATCATTGAAAGGACAATCACACACACACCTCATGCATGGACATTACTATGATGTGACTAAGGAGTTGTTGAAATGCTATTTCTCATATGCACCCTTACACATGACGATGCATGAAATGTCTATGACTATGATAATGTTGTTGCTTTGATTGAAAGGATATTCTCATTAGCACACCATGAACATGATGTGAAAGGTTTACTCACATATTAATGATTCTAAGGTTGAAAGACCATTCTCACCTACTGAATATATGACCTATTTTATGAGTTCTGTTTGATGGAAGGAAAGATACTCCTTCATGCATGTAAATTCAATTCAAGACTAAACATGTAATTTTGGGAAATAATGCTTAGCACCGAGTCGATATGGAATATGAGGTAGAGGCCCTCCCGTCAATTCAAAAGGCCGGGTTCTCTAAAGGTAATCTCATGAGATGGAAGCTCCCCCATCAATACAATAGGTTTAGGGTTGTAGTATCATTCTCCCTATCCCATAACTATGTGCCCACATAGATCTTTAGCTAGTGGATCCACCTAAAAGCTAATACATTTAGTTCTACCTTAGCCAAGTAGGACAACTCTTTTCAGTGTGGGACATGACACCGGATTCCATGTAGCTCACATGGTCTATGTCGGTTAAGGCTATTTTCCCTCCATGAACAGAATAAGAACAAGAACATGAGCTATGTACTATGGTTCCTCAAGAGGTTCTACTTAGTATGAGTGGGGGTATGGGACTTCATTCATGCATTGCACAAGTAGGCTTTGACAGTTTTCATGGTATTTTTCTCTTATGATATGATTATTTATCAGTTAATGCATGTTTTATATGAATTATGAACAATAACTATGCTTATGACTTCTCAAAGAGCTCTACTTAGTGTGAGTGGGGGTATGAGACTTCATTCATGCATTGCACAAGTAGGCTTTGAAAGGGGTTATGGTGTAGTTTTCTTTTGCTATGAATATATATATATGAATTTACACATGTATGGTATGTATTGTTGCTATGAGTGGCTTCCCTTGTTTTAAGTTATAAATATGAATGTTTCCTTATCTATGAGTATTAACTATGGGTGAGATCAAAGCATAATAATTATGAGCAAGGTGGCCTAAAAGTAGTACTTAGTGTACATGGGATTATGGGATCTTGTCTATGCATTGCACAAGTATAGCTTAGGGTTACTTATGTGATGGCTCTACTATAATTATGATGACCTTGGTATTTAATTATGTATGTGAACTATGTCTTATGATGATTGGTGTATGCATTATGTTGGAGACTATGTTTGTGATTATGTTGACATCCTTTATGCTATGATGAATGGTACATGAGTTGTCTTATGTGTTACATTCTCCAACTAGTTCAAAGGTGATGTTCAAAATTTTCATATAGCATGGTTTCAACTAGAATGTCCCTTTTAGCATGTTTTAAAGATTTTTATGCATGGCTTCCATACTTAGTACAATTTTGTTTCTACCTTTCCTATAAGTGTAGGGTTTGGTGATATCGACTTCCACCCTCGTGGCTAGGACCATAGTAGATCAATAAGAAGAAAATTGGTGAGTCCTCATAGTATTCGAGGGCTTGACCATTATGTCCTTTAAGTCTTTCTTTATGTTTCTAGACTTTTGTAAGGGTTATGTCCCTAAGATTGTATTCAAGTGTTATAGACTGTTTTAGACATAGTGTTGTAGACTCCCACTTGTTTTTATAAAGGACTTTGATTGTAAGAAAAGTTTTAAATTTCCACACTATTTCCTATGTTCTTATGCTATGATATGCTATGAGGCTTGTATGAGGCTTTTCACAGTCTGTACGCCATGTCACATCTAGGGGGTAGCCTTGGGTCGGGACAGGTTGAGATGGATATTGATTTAGATGGAAACTCATATGTGAGTTGAGGAAAGGTTTCTAGTAACAATCTTTTGAGAAGGATGCCCATACGTGAGATGAGGCAGGGTATCTATTAGCAATATCCATATCCCATTTATCCCATAATAATAAACTAAAGTAATGAAATGTTAAGTACCCCGTGAGAATAATAGTAATCATTGAGTGGATATTGATAGAGATGGAACCTCATACGTGAGTTAAGGCGGAGTTTCTAGTAGCAATCTCTTGATATGGATGCCCATACATGAGTTGAGGCGGGGTATCTAGTAGCAATCTCCTTATCCCATAAACTATGTGCCCTCATAGGTTATAAGCTATTGGATCCCCCTAAGCTAATTGTTATCGGTTCTACCTTAGGAAAGTAGACCAACCCTTTTCGGTGTGGGTAACACCGGATTCCATGATTTGCTCACATGGTCTATGTCTGTTAAGGCTGACCCCCACAATGAAAGATTATGAACTATGGCTTCTCAAGAATGCACTACTTAGTATGGGTAGGGATATGGGACTTCATCCATGCATTACACAAGTAGGTTTTTACAGTAGTTCTAGTGTGTTCTTTTATGTTATAATGATTTATGAAATGAATATGCTTATGATGATGTTACTAAGTATGTTGATATGAAGGCTAAATGTAATGATGGATGCTTAACTTGGATTGTTGCTATATGTTTCTTTCGTTGATATGACTTATTAAATGTGAATGTTCGTTGTCTATGAGTATGAACAAAGGATGAGACAAAGAATGATAAGTATGATTAGGGTGACCTACAAGTGGTACTTAGTATAAGTGAGATTATGGGATCTTATCTATGCATTGCCCAAGAATAACTTAGGGTTAGTTATGAGATGGTTCTATTATGCTGTGGTGATCTATAAGTTTAATATGCTTGTGACTTATGCTTTTATACTAATGTGCATGATGATTCTCAAACTTGGCAAAGTGCATGCTTTTCAACTAAAATGTCCTTTATAGCATGTTTTAAAGGTTTTTAGGAATGGCTATTATACATAGTGCATTTTTCTACATTTATCCTAAACTGTAGGTTCTGGTTCTTAAGGCGATCTTCTTTTGGTTCAAGCTTGGATCGACTATTCTCCTATATTGTGGTGAGTCCCCATGATTTGAGGATGTATGAGTCATTAGTAGTTTTTTTCTAGTTAATTCCTTTCGGATTACGTTGAGAGGGTTGTGAACCTATTTTTGATTCAAAGATTGTATTAGATGGCTAATTGAGACAAATTAGACTTCTTCTTGCTTTAATAAAAGACTTCAATTGTATAGATAAAGTTTTATAAAATTTCCTCATTTCTTTTATCCTATGTTATGATAAGCTAAGGGGCTTGTGTGAGACCTTTCAGGGTTGAGTACGCCTTGTCACATCTAGGAGGTACCCTTGGGTCGTGACAACAAACCACACCCCATGGTTTGACCCACTGTCTGTGGGTAAGCCTTGTTGGTGGACACCCTTGGGAATGTTTGAGGCAGTGAACCACGGCTAGGACCCACACCCTGTGGATGGGTCCACGTCCCATGGTTGGGGAATCGTATGTCCCAAGGCCAAAAACCATCCCCAGACCATCGAACCTGTTTGACCTGGATGGACCATAGGTCCATTCTCAGTTCGTCGGCGTTGTCCCGTGGGTGAGCATGTGGGACTGTTAAGTATTGGCTTAGGGATCTTTTCTAGTTTTAATTAAATCAATGTGGTGTTGTTTTTCCTAAGTCTAGGACACCTATATAAGTATTTGTAAGCCCCAAAACCCCTTATTCAACTCACTCTCTAAAATCCCATAAGAAAATCCACTCAAAATTCTCTCTCTAAGAAGTTGGAAGAAGAAGGAAGAAATTGAAGCTAGGTTTACTCATATGAATGATTCTAGGTTTGAAAGGATTTCTCACCTAAAATGAATCTAGACTAAAAGCTTATGTAATTAAAGAGGCTAGAGGTGATTGCCCTTGAACTTTATATGAAAGGATATAAGGTGATTCCCATACTGCTTAGAATTGAACAAGAGGTGAGTCCCCATGTTGATATTATGATGAATGGACATGGAGGCGAATACCTATGATCCTTGTGAAATAATGCGGAGGCGAGTACTCGCATTATATGATGAATGATGTGGGACGAGAACCCGCATCATATGTTGAGATTATAGAGGCGAGTAACCACAATCTAAAAGTAAGTAAGGCAAGAAGTGAATATCTATTAGCCTTTATAAATTAGGCAAGAGGCGAATCCCCATGTCTTTAAAAGTAAGTATGAATAATGAGACTATGATGTAAAGAATGAATAATGCAGATTGGTGCTAGAGATGCCTTCCATGAGGTAAGTTGACTAGAGGTGGATGGCCCAAGTCTTGGCTAAGGATGAGTAAGGTTGCTGGAGAAGTATTCCGTTTTTATTATGATATTGTTTTATATGCATTGATTATGCTATGCTTTGTATTGACTAACCATGATGTTTATTTTGTTTATGCTAGCTATCATATTTAGTAGTTGATTATACTAACCCATAACGTTGCCTACATTCTTATCAAATGTAGGGTCCGGCGACATAGATTCTCTCACTTGTGGCTAGCTTCATTGTTGATCAAGGAAGTGAAGATTGGTGAGTCCTCATTGTGTTCGAGGATGTGATCAACCCTTTCTCTCTCATGTCTTTCTTTTATGTCTTGGACTATTGTATGGGCTGTCCCAAGACTTATTTCATGTTGTTTAAGATTGTTTGAGACTATGGTATTACAGTTCTGCTCGTTTTTATAAAAGAGTTCGATTCTACTGAAACAGTTTAATTCCAGCTCATTTCTATTACTTTATGTTATCATATGATAAATGGCTTGTCTGAGTCCTCTCGGGGTATTATGCACTTTTTTACCTCTAGGGGGTACCCCTGGGTCATGATAATCTCCATCACATTGTAATCAGTTGTATCAAATCTTTTCATCATCTTCTGCATTATATCATCAATGCGAGTCATACTTGATATAGCATCTCTTTTACCAAGTGGCACATAGGTTCCACTCTTCTCATTCCTATTTCCATAACTATTTTGGTTGTAGTTTTTGTCACGATTTAAGTTCCCATCATGGACATAGTTCCCATCACGGTTGTAGTTACCAAAGTTCTGACATTGGTTTCATTGACCTTGGTGCAAATTTTCCAAATTGGATTCTTTGACGTTAGTCCGGAAATCCCGTGTCTGATCATTGAACCAAATTCACAACCTCCTTATAATAATACTCATCAACAAATGGTCTGTAGCTTGATAATTCACAACAGTCACTTTTTATCTACTATCGTTGACATGTTCAACACTAAGCCGAATTCGGTTTTAAATTGGGCCATCTCTTAACGAATATCATATTTGGATTGAATTGGTGCAGTTTGGACAACAAACATGCTCCTACCAATATTTGCTTTTCTAGTGCTCCATGCCTTGTTGTTCTTGGAGATATTCTCATGTTTTTTAGCAATCTCCTCAAATGTGCACACTCTATAAGATCCTCCAGTAATATTGTCTAACATAGATTTTCCATTGTTGTCTTATCCTCTCTATAAATACTCTTTCAGTGACTCATCATCTATGCGGTGGTTGGGCACACTCCTCATGAATCCAATGAATCTGTCCTATGAGCTACTCTCTGACTCTCAAGGCAATGCTACAAAGTTATTTAGTTTATCCTATAGATTAAACTTCCTTGGCACCGGAAAGTACTTCTCCATGAACACCTTATGCTGCTGATCAAAGGTCGTGATTGAGTTGTATGGAAACTCAGTGAGCCACACAGTAGAATTACTTGGCAATAAGAGTGGGAACACTCTTAAGCCTATTGCATCCATATCTAATTATTTTCTCCCCACACTACTCATACCGACACACTTAACTTTAGTCATTTGAGCCTATGGATCCTTCAAAGGTAACCCAACAAACAACCCTCTCGATCTAAGCATCTGCATCAGAATGATGGTCACCATAAAAGTATGTCCCGAAAGTAGTAGAGGGAGAACAATAGCCCCTATTGAATCTGAAGAATCATAGTCAACCCTCAATTTGTCATGAACTCTCGGTGCCAGTTGGTTTTGCACCCTTTATGCAATTTCAACTAGTTTGTCACCCTGAACATGAATGGTCACATTCAAGACTCTAGGAGGATGCAAACCAGCTCAACCCCCTTGACCCACTCCGATGGGATCATGTAGTCCTTCAAGAATTAAGCCTCTTACAACTATTTTTCTCAAAGTTCGTTGTAATTCTGGGTCGTAAGGAGTCAGGGATTCCCTTGACTTCATGTACTTGGCATACAATAGGAGTTAGGAATTAGGAAATAAATCCTAAAGATCAATAACGAAACAAGTGTAATCTAAAAGTTTTAATTTCCCAGTAACGGCGCCAAAATTCTATATGCCCAAATTATGTCACGACCCAGGGGTACCCCCTAGATGTAAAATAGCGTATGGAATCCCAAAGCACTCCACACAACTCTCTTAGTCCTCATAACATAAGTAAATAGAACAATGAGTGTAAACACATTTCAAGTCTCAAAATATTTCATAAAGGAAAGCGGAAATCTAGACACTTTATCTCATTATAGCCACATATTACAATATTGAATAAAATAGGGCCTAGCCCATACAACATATCCAAAAGGGAAAGTATATGAAAGAAACTAGAAAATAAGAAGTCCGTCCTCGAACCATGAGGACTCACAAAGTCAGGAACACAATCAATCCAAGCTCAAGCCATGAGAATTACCACCTTGAGAACCGGACCCTATATTTGGGAAAAATGTAGGCAAAAGTAGGCGTTAGTACAAAAATGCACTAAGTATGATAGCCATGCATAATAACATTGAAAATATTCTAAAAGGGACATTTCATTTGAAAGCATGCACTTTACTAAGTTTAAACATCATCATAGAGATAGTTGGAAAATATAACTCAAAACATCATCTTCAAAGCAAGCTAGCATTATCTTTACAACTTTTGAACACTTACGGGAAACTTCTATAAGCATGCCTTAGTTCATGATTACTTTGAACACTATGGGATGCCTCTTTAAGCAAGCATAAGTTCAATATTAAACTTCTTGTTATTGTGGGAAATAAGCTTTATCCGACATGAGACCATGTGAGCTTAACATGGAATCGAGCGATTCCCTCACTTAAAAGGGTTGGTCTACTTGCCTAAGGTAGACCGCTAACTCTTAGCTTAGGTGAATCCAAAAACTAATAACCTCTGAGGGCACATAGTTTATGGGATAAGGAGATTGTTACTAGAAACCCGGCCTTACTAGGGGAGAGCTTCCATCTCAAGAGATTTCTTCTAGAAACTCGACCTTACTACATGAGTGTCACACCCAAACCCTAGGTAAGGCGGACAAATATTATATGAACACATGATTTACAAGTGACCTATGATTAGAAAGTAAACTACTATGCAGATTGATTTACTGATGAGAAGCTTCATATACAACACATATTGACTAGGTCAACCGATACATGTGACAAGTCAAACTATGAATACAAATGATAGCTTTACAATGTCTACAAAGCCTCTACTGGAACCCATTACTGTACCACTATGAAATACGCATATTAAAGACTCATCAAACCCCCAAATCAACGTGGAGCTCACCAACAACTGCTGAATATCATGTGCTTCTATTAGAGAGATCTACTTGTTGAGTACTTGTACCTGTAGGATGAAATGCAGCATCCCCAATAAGGGACGTCAGTACAAAAGAATGTATTGAATATGTAAGGCATAATACAACCATATGTAAAATGAGAGCTCAAGTGAAACCAAATAGCAATAAATAAGGATTAGAGACCACCTTTGCTTATACTTGTGGAATCATGTATGTTACATTCTTTTCTTTACTTTTCTTTGAATTATAATATTTATAAGACATATGATACAAATGACCAGCTGATCAGCGGTAGAAGAGGATGACCCATGCTAGGCATTTTAACCCCTGAGATGTTGTCCTTATAATTCCACAAATTGGGATCGGCCCATGCTAGGCTTTCACCCCTGAGCTGCCACCCTCTTATACCAATTGGGATCGGCCTATGCTAGGCTTTTGCCCCTGAGCTGCCACCCTTCTATACCAATTGGGATCGATCCATGCTAGGCATTTACCCCTGGGCTGCCACCCATAATTATAAAGATAGCATCACTTAAATTCTTTATCTTTGAAATTGTTGTTTTGATGTTCATAACTCTTTCGAGATTGTTTTTTGGATAATCGTAACTCTTTAGATATTGTTCTTTTGATGATCATTATCTTTTTTGAGATTGTTGTTTTGGTAGTCATAATCATTGTCTAGATTTGAAACTATGGACCAGTAGTAGAAGACATATGAATATGGACTTACGATAATAACAATGACATGGGAAGCAAATGTCACATGCACATGTAATACTTAGGAGCATATGACTCAATTAAGCATTTTGATATCTCAATTTGAAGCACATATCAAGTGAAGACATTTAACATTCAGCCAAAAGATTTGAACTCTATATGGTAGCCGGGTTACTCACTAACTAATTTCAAATACAAGGTATACATGAAAGTGGAACCAAGGGAGAACGTGGGCAGAATGAACTTAAGGAAGGATACATATTCCATTTAAGTACATATAAAATGTACAATATAGGAAGTAGGGATTTTGTAAGGTAATAATATAGTCTAACACAATAGGAGTAATAACCAATAAAGGGAACATATGAACATGTGACAAAGATGACATATAAATATATAATTGAAGATAGTTGGCATGATATGGGCAGATTGTATATCCAACATACAAACATATGTACCATGTGTAATCTTGGATCATTTTGATTTATATAAGGGAAATACGTGCCAAGGGTACTTTGACGGTGAAACAGGTTTAAACCTTGCTTGCTAATACTTGGTAGAGTTAGCACGTACATTGAGTAACAAACTCATATTAGAGTACTCACTTGAAGGCTCTAGGGAGTAGGAACTGCTCCTATGGATCAGTCACTACCAAGGGCACTTAGAAAGTTTACTTTTTGTAATGCAGGTATTGGATTCATGCCAAAGAAATAGGAAATCGAATAGCCTTACATACATTGCTATACTATTCAAAAAGTATGAGTTAAATCTCCTTCTCTTCATATTACTAATCTACAATAAAATAATATGTAAGACTAGTATTAGTAGCTAATCAATCAATATGAGCTACTTGATCTCACCAAAATGATAACCACACAGTAAGCATGCATTTTATCTAGTCAATGTTTTCTTTCCTTCCCTTTCCCTTAAATCGCATCTATATACTGTATAAACTTCGTATTGGGTCCTCCACAAACCTCACTGCAATAGTTAAGTCCTTTAACGACTCCATAACTTACCCGCACATCCAGTCACATCTCTTATCATAACATACATAAAACAATCCTTAAACATAATAATGTAACCGAAGAAATATGAATCATGGTTTCTGATCACCAACACTTAAAGAGTTAACATTACTTTTAAGGTGCTCAAACAAGCTCATGACTGAAGTTAAAGAGGACTCCCCTCCATGGCTGTCCCAACATGCACTAATCACCAGAACATCCTCCCCAATATTACAACATGTAAAAGTAACAATTTCCAACTCACTAACACATACCAAGTGTCCTAATTAAATCAAGCACAAGAGGGAGAAAATTGCAGTAGCTTACCTTGCTGGACAGAACTATCACTTGCTAAGACTTCGATTCTTCAAGGTAAAGGTTGTCCTCCTTAACTTGTCTTAAATTATACCTTCCAATATCTTGAACTCTCTAATATTCAACAACCCTAATGGTATTTAATGGCTGTTGTATGAAGCTAAGAGAGAGAAGAGAGAAAGCTCTAGAAATCAGATTTTTGGCAAAGTAAAAATGGTTGGAAAAAGCTGAT